>ML777042.1:725125-776911 GCA_009831015.1 Picea engelmannii
AAAGTTAGGATGGGCAGGGGGTCCGAAAAAATGTGCAGACGTAGATTTTAAGTTTTGGAATATGTGCATAAGGTGCAATGCTTTTGTTATATAGTTTTATTTTTATTTAATTTTGTTTTATTAATTTTTTACGTGTTTTTTTTATTTTCGTTTTTGTTTTTATTTGTTTTTTGTTTTATATTGTTTTTTTATTTTATTTTATTTTATTATTATTTTAAGTTTTGTTTTATTTGTTTTAAGGTTTTTGTTTTTTTTACGTTTTGTTTTATTATATATATGTTTTATTTATTATATGTATTTTATATTGTTTTTTAAACTTTGTTTATTGTTTTAATTTTTACACTGTTTTATTTTAATTAATGTTTTAATTTTATCTTTTAATTGATTTTTATTTTATAACTTTTATTACATTATAATAATTTGTTTTAATTTTTAAGTTTTATAATGTTTTGTTTTATTATTGTTTATTAACTATTAATTATTTTTAAAATTAATTATTAGTGCACTAATCTAACTTCTAACCTAATTACACTAATCTAATTACTAATTATTAACCTAATTAATCTTTTTTATTAATTATCCTAGGTTATCTAATGACTTATTAAACTAGTTATTTTTGTTAAATTAACCCTAGTTACCTAACATCATTTCATGTAGCGATGAAATTAGCGGGGGGGGGAATGAAGTGGATGGTGTAATGGAATGAAGGGTGCAGCAGGGTGATGAAGGATCAGGCGAAATGGATGGAGGGAGAAGTGAAATCAACCGAGCCCAGCAAGCCGGATGTCTTCATCATGAGAGCAATGCCAAATAGATAGTTGAAGAATCAAGTAACCTATGATTATAGGACCCCAACACCTTACAATTCCAACAAATAGGATTATAGTCACCATGGGTGAAATCATGAAGATGGGTGTCTATTTTGCTTGTTTTATGAGAAAAAAAAACTGTAGTTTCACAATTTCTTCAACTTCTGGCATACAAATGTATTTTTTTTATTTAGAATTTTACTTTACAATAAAAACGAAACTTGTGAATAATTTTGTTAGCTTTCTAATATCTATTTTTAAATTTTTTTTTATTAAGATTTGATATGTCAATTTGACAATTGTTTAACAGTATGTTCCCTAAACATGAAAGGAATGATAATGAGTTATTGTTTCCTCCAACAATGTATCTATTATTAAACTTATGTTTTTAACAAAAGAAATATATTGCAACAATCTACAGAGACTCTATTTTATTATGACTATAATTTTGAATCTAACGGATGAATATTATAATTTCTAGATTTTTTTGAAGTTGACAAAGCTGAAAACGTTGCATACTTTAGACACATGTTTTCCTCCACCTTTTATCTATCTTAATTTTTACTTAAAAATAAAATCTAAAAATACCCTTTTGAAAAGAATAGTTTAAGGATTATGAATATATTTTTTTCTAATTTTTTCACTATGTATTTTTAGAGATACAGATATTTCATTTCACTGAATCATAATGTCTATTGAAAATGTTATGCAATGATTTTTTAAAACAATTAAATAAAATTAGATAAAAATAATGAAAATGAAAACAAATTATAGGAATTGAAAGTAGATTCATTTTTTCAAACGCTGGTGTCATTTGCGAAACCAAATTCTGAGTATTTGCAAGAGTCCGCAACCTCCAAAGTTTAGGTAAGCTTGGGGCAATTCTCTGGTTTTTTTCTACAATCCCAATTTCTAGTTTTTGACCAAAAGAATCTTTCGGCTGAAACAATATTATTTCATCCAAAAGACTAAATTCTAATGGAAATCGTCAAAACTAAATGGTTTCCAACGTTTTCGGCCGAAAAAACCTTGTTTCGGCCGAAAGATGGTTGAGTGAATTCTGTCGGCCAGAAAAAATGAAAAGACACGTCGTATCATTTCATTTCGCGCCAAATCGTATAAATATGCTTTCGGCCGAACACATTTAACACAATTCATCGCTTGTTTAATGGTTTTCTAGAGCACCTAAACAATTTTTTGAATCATCTTTTTGGTTTTTGTTGAATAAGGTAATTGATGTTTGTTCAAGTTTTTTTTGGAATAACAATTTATATTTTGAAAGATAAATGTTGAGCATTTTTTCAAGGTGAATTCTTTGTTGAACATATCTTTTATTGATAAATATAAAATTCATGGGAAACAAAATGTTGTGCAAGCGAAAATTTGATCGCAGTCAAGATGATACTCTTCATAACAAACAAAGGAAAGAGCATTATTGGAGAAAGAAACGAGAACATGCAAATATTGAAGAAAGAAAATATGATAATGTAAATAGAGATTTTCAACAAGAAGAAATCCAACTAGGTATGCATGCACATATTGTCTATATTAAAAGCATAGAATTCAAATTTAAAATATTGTTTAATATAATTGATTGTAATTTTACAATTTAATGTTTTTCAAAAAACATAAATAGATTTGTCTCATAATGTTGAAGAAGACGTTGAAACCAAAATTGAAGCAGAAGACGTTGAAACCGAAATTGAAGTAGAAGACAAATCACCTATATGTATGTACATAAATTTAGATAATACAAGATGAACACTTGTATATATAGTTTAGTGAATTTATGTTCGGGTTGTGTTTTTAATATAAACTTTAAATTGAAATATGTAGGAGAAGCTATCAACATTGATGATGAAATATTAGAAAATGTTGATACTGACAAATTTGGGAAGAAAAAAGCTAAGCATTATATAAGATATCGAACTAAGAATATGTATAATACTTTTTTCAAAGATGAATCAGTAACAGTACAAGCTCAACTTTTACTATGTCTAATAAAGTCAAGAAAGTTAAAAGAAGCTAAATCATTATTGGGTATTCAAAATTCGACAAAAGATACAAAGGTGAAACAGAATGTATTTGACAATATAACTAGTGTATTAAAATCATTTGGAAAATCTTGAAAAAGAGATGTCAGTGTTGCACGTAGAGCGATACAAACATCAGTTGCTTCATATAGCAATATAAAAGATCGTTTGACACGACACATGGAAAAAATGATGGGAACATCAAGAAAAGCATTGCACAAACATAGAAAATTTCGATTGCAAATAGATGCAAATGATGAACTGGCTTGTTGGACAGTGATTTCTAGACAACCCTACAAAGATAGACTTGCAGAAAATGTTAAAGAATTGGCCTGTAATTGTTGGTTGGCAGAATCTCGTGTTTCACCACATACAAGGGATGTGTTGTGACGAAGAATAGCATGGAAACAATATGAAGAACATCCAAAACATATATTTCCAATGACACAAATAGAATTGTTCAATAAGTTCAAAGAAGAGCACAAAGAAGTTAAAATTTCCATTAATACATTTGTGCAACAAAAACCATGGTTTGTTAGACCCATCACTGTTCGTGACACTTGTTGTTGTCGTTATCATGTGGAATTTGAGTTGTATTACTCCACTTTTTTTTATTTTGGTAAAACTTTATGGACAAGTTCACCACCTCCTTCCACATTCCGTGCTTTTATATCTGAAATTCTATGTGAAAGAGAAGGTGATGATTTATTTTACAAAAAAAAATGTGTTGATGGAAAGAAATGTGATCGTTGTGGAAATCTAAGTTTGTTTCACTCAAAGTATCATATTGATATGAATTATCAATCATTTGCTAATATAACAGTCAATTGGAAGAGATATGAATATATCAACAGCACGGCTCCACATTCTTCAAATGTTATTTCCAAAAGGACTAATTTGATAGTAGATAAAATTTGTGTGATAGAGTTTTGGAAGAAGTTTGAGGAAGAAATTTATAAATACACCAAGCATTCACATAGAGATCGATGGTAAGACCTACAATTCAAACAATCCCGTGAAGTGTTTCCACCAAGTACAATTTTTTCTATAGTTGATTTTGCAAAGAATTACACATTCGCTACACAAAAAGAAATACAGAGTGGATATTGTCATTCTGATCAAGTCACAATATTTGTCCACCTTCTATATATACATGCTCAACGAAGTCTTGATAACATAGAAAGCACCAACGACAATCGACATGTTATTAAAGAATATCACTTTTATATAAGTGATGATCGAGCACACGACACACATTATGTACAACATTTTTTTGATAAATTTTGTGATTCATTGAAAGAATGAGAAATCAGATTCGATCGACATTGGATATGGTCATATGGGTGTGCGGGTCAGTTCAAATATTCACGATCATTCTATTGGTTATGTCATCTTCATAAACAATCAAACATTACACATTGTTGGAATTGTTTTGAGACTGGTCATGGAAAAGAAGAGCATGACAGTGCAAGGGCAAGTGTAAAATGAGCACTTCGAAGGTATCATATGAACCCTCATGCCAATCAATTTGAATCTGATGAACAAGTTGTTGAATGGTGAAAAATGGTGCTAAGCCATGAATATAATCCTTCAAGGGATGTATGCAGGTGTGTCTATATATACATGTGTTACACATGTACACATGATAATTTTTTTGAACGTGTTCAAACTTATATTCAATCTTCAATCATTTTCTTGAGAGATTTCAAGTTAACAAGTTCTTGTTTTGTACAGGTTTTTTTGGTATGTTGGAATCCAAGATGTAAATAGATCAATCCCATATGACACCAGTACAATACATGGGACATGAAAAATAAATTCAATTAAAACAAAACGTTATCAAAATGTGTTTACATTTGATAGAAGAAATGAGTCTTGTTTTTGTTCAGTTTGCATAGAGGACACAGAATCCATAGATATTTGCGAAAATGAAACTGTAGAATATGTTAAAGCTTGGATACATATTGAACTTAATGTAAAAGGGAAAATGCCACTTGCAAGCTTAGAGGAGATGGAATCAAATGAAACTATAGTGTCAGTTGATGGTGATAGAGTTTCTGATCTTTTTAGAGAAGGTAATTTTTATGTTTAATTTTTTTCAAATAACTTTTAGATGTACTTGTGTGATAATCTAACATGAACTATTTGTTGTCCAATATATCCAATTATTTGTAGGTGATGTATTTGCCATGGTTGCACCTGTAGACAACACTGAAAACATGAAATATTATTTGATGCGATGTACAGAACAAAAGATGAGGCTATTAGAAGATTTTGATGATAACAGTTTTATATATGAAAGAGAATCCATTGTATTGAAAGGATATTTTTTTCAAGAAACCCATCAAACCGATACTCATGTTCACGTTCAAGACTACCAGTCAGATGTCATAACTTGTCAATATAGTCATTTGGTATGTGCAGCATCCATAAAGTTAATAGAAGTTCAATCAAGAAAAAAAACAAAAGTTAGAAAATGGAAAATGTCCAAAGTCGATCATGAACGAATAATTGAAGATGGAATACCATTACGATTTCTTTAAACAAGTGACACATGTACATTCCATAATTTTATATTTTTCATTGAAAGTACACATATTTATGAATATCTAGGATTCTATAATCATTTCCAGTTTAGTTTACTTTCATGGTCCATTCAATTAAGAAAAGTTATATTTTTGATGAATTAAATAAAGTTTACCAAGCCTTATTTACAATTTCAAGGAAGAACCTATAGATTGTATCTAGGGAACCTAAATTGACTTATACTTTGGATGATTATACTTTAATCCTACAAATTATCCAAATCATATACACAAATCCTTTAATGCATGCAACCAATTTACTACATATAGGATAAATGCGTTCATTATTTGCAATTTGATTGTTCAATGTGTTTTCATGTATGAAAATGATAACTTCATATCAAAACTAGGACCCATTTCCATGTCAGTATAAGGGACTATTGATGGCTCAGAAAAACTTTAAATTTTGATAAATTTTAGTATCAATATAAATTTTAATGAAGATCGCTTACTTATATTAAATTTGATGACTTGTTTTGACTATTTTCGTTGTTGGACTTATATTAAATTTGATGACTTGTTTTGACTATTTTCAACCATATTTCCAAATCAAACAAAATTTAAATTATAAGTGAGAAACTATAATTTTTATTTCACATTTTCTTGAATACTTCATTGTGAAATTTCATAAGAAACTACAAAATTTGACAAACTATAAAATTTAATTTTTATTTCACATTTTCTTGAATATTTCATTTTGAAATTTCATAAAAAACTATAAAATTTGATAATTTTTTTTGAAATCTAGAAAATAGTATATTGAAATTATTTCATCCAATATTTTATATAAATAAACATATTGCAAGTAAAATCAAAACAAGACAAAATATTACATGAGTGATCTCAATATTTCTTCTATCTCTTCTTGTGCTTTTCTTAGCTATTGCTATCATCTTTGTAGTTTTATCATAGTTGTTCGTATGAGAAAGAAGGTGAATTCAAAGACTATTAAAACCTTTCATTGATATGTTCATGTAAATTGAGATTTTGATGTAAATGTGAGACCATGTCTCTCTGAAAATATCGAAATGATAAAGACCATGTAAATGCCATAGGTTCAGATTCAAGTGTGTGTAGAGCCCCTTGTGTGTGTCTCTCTTACTTTGTAATATTTATAGTGGCTTTCTTCATTCTTCCATTTTTTCAAGTGATTCTTTATTTCTATGTCTTCTAACCCATTGTTACACTAATTTTCTTAGTTATTTCTTTTTTTTCACGCGAAAAGAACAGTTTCACTTTTATTCTATTAGAATAAAATGATTTTTTTTGTTACATATGGATCTAGAAAGTTATGATAAAAAAAGATTTATAGTCTTTCCTTCCTTCCACATTTTTACATTGTAGTAAAGTTATAAAAAGTCATATAGTGTCATATACAAAATTATTCAAAAAAGGGACATTCGTAAAGATCCAAGCTAGAAAATGTAAAAATTTTCTGTACATACAACATTTCTTTCAACAATTTCTTCATAAAAGAGACAACCAAAATTTCCTCTAAGTGCCTTTTTGGAGAGGATGTATGCTACTTTGTTGAACTGTCTATGTATGTGCATAAATTTGATAGATTAAAATCTATTATTTAAGCTTCTAATCGTGTCTATTACTTTGTTGAACTGTCTATGTACGTGCATAAATTTGATAAATTTAAATCAATTATTTAAGCTTTCGATCTTGTCTTTCCAGTTGGTGAGATATATCAATTTCAGGTTGGATTTGGAATTTATCCAATCGATAGTGACCTTGGAATCTCCTGCAACCATCAATTTTTTTATGGAAAAGTAGGAAAGGAGTAATAATAATCCCCATAGGCCCAAGAGTTCACTTTATGTTGAATTTTATCAGCCCCCATAGGCCCAAGAAAAGTCCACAATGAAATATGTTGAATTTTATCATGTGTTTTTGAACATTCCACAGTGAACATAAAAGGAAGCATTTAAATTAATACATAGTAGGATAGGCCCAAGAGTTCATCTTTATGTTGAATTTTATCAGTCCACAATGAAATATGTTGAATTTTATCAGTCCTCATAGGCCCAAGAACAGTCCACAATGAAATATGTTGAATTTTATCATGTGTTTTTGAACAGTCCACAGTGAACATAAAATAACGCATTTAAATTAATACATAGTAGGATAGGCCCAAGAGTTCATCTTTATGTGGAATTTTATCAGTCCATAATGAAATATGTTGAATTTTATTAGTCCCCATAGGCCCAAGAACAATCCACAATGAAATATGTTGAATTTTATTAGTCCCCATAGGCCCAAGAACAATCCACAATGAAATATGTTGAATTTTATCATGTGTTTTTGAACAGTCCACAGTGAACATAAAATGAAGCATTTAAATTAATACATAGTAGAAAATTATTTAAGAGTTTGATGCTTAATTTAATGCATTGTAAAAAGGAGAATATACAAAACATTAGTTCAAAACTAACAACTTTGCCACTTTTTTTTCCATCAACATTATGCAAACACCTTTGAGTATTGGTCAGACCACCACAATCTATCAAGCCAAGTCTTGAACCAAACCAAAACAAAGTTATTCTTACATTAGTAATGGTGTTTAACAGATTAACAACAAAGCAATTTTATTTCAACATTGGCATAGTAAAGATGGAGACTCTCATCATTTTAATTTCATAGAGATCTCTATTGGTGAAATGGAAATGCCAAAAGCCTACCATTTATGGAACATAAATAGTGGTGCAATGAAAAAATGGAGAAAACACAAAATTAATGTCCTATAAAGACAAAAGTTATAATATGAAAACCATATTTATGTTATATAGATAGCTTAAAGAAGAAAATCAATATTACTAAAATAAGAACAAAGTCATATAATCTTTGTAGTGAAGCTCTCATTGAACAAATCCTATAAAAAAAAGTATAAAATTGTATCGTAAAACATAAATTAACCTTTTGAGAAATCAAATATGAGACAATAAATTGATATTTTGAATTCCAAATATGTGTGTGTGTGTGTGTGTGTGTGTGTGTGTTATAATCAAAGTCTAAATAGTTACATTGTCAAATACATAGGTTCCACATCCATTCTAGGGTGATAACAAAAACTAAGACATTTAACTCCAAAATTTTGGACTCTAAACCATCGCTTTAAGATAGATCACTTCATACCTGCAATTCAAACTTGCAAAAAAAACAAAATTCAAAAATTAAAAATTTACAATTCAAACATGTGAAATAAAACATAATTCAAAAATTGTGATTAAAAAAAAATTAACATACATACCAAAAGAGTTAAGTCTCATCATCCAACATACTCTTTCCCACCAAATATAATGTAAACATATTTTCCACCAAATTTAATTTAGACATCTGTAACAATAAAAAACAATAATAAAAAAAACAAATAACACATATTAGCATATATACTTTAACTAAATATTAAATAAACAATAAGAAATAATAACATACCCAACCATAGTTAAACAAATTTAAGATAGTTACTCTCCACATTAAGCATACATGATTTAAACAATTTGTAAAATCTTATCTAAAATCTTAAAAAATCCTAAAGAGAAAAATTGTGTTCTACCAGTCCCATAATAATCAGACGGTAGACTAGTATAATCAGGGTGCAAGTGCAAGAAAAACTCTGCATAAAAGTGTCTTTCAAAATAGTGTGGAACCTCATCGTTCCACGAAAAATTCCCATATGCCACCAAAATCTGTTATACAGATGTCCTACAATGTCGGGGTGCTTAAAATATTGCACCTTCAACATCTTCCACTTTGGACCATCTTTGAAATTGAACATTGAAATTGTGTCTTATTTTGAAACTTTATTTTTTACTACCTCTCATTTATCAAGGCCCATCACCTCTGACTTTCTCTACCTCATTAGATCGACAAGACTGTCAGTGGTTGGCCCCATCTTTTGAAATGCGTCCATAAAGTTTTGCAATGAATGAAAAACAATTTGCAAGCTTTGTTTACTCTCCTAAGGGAGTTCCAAGACCACCAAATCATTTTCTAACCTCCTTTTAACACCTGAGCATCGTTCAAGGGTCATTTCTTCAGTAATCCCTTCCTAGGGAAGTTCATCACCAACATCCAAAGGATAGGTGGACGAAGGCGTGTAATCTTATGTTTCTTGATAACACGGCCTCCTAAATCCACCTTCACCCTTTGCACCAACATTAGAATCTTTGTGACAACCACTCTCTCTTTCATTGTCATCCCTTTCTCTAAACTCATTGTCTACACACACGTTTGAAAGTAATTACAACATTTAACTTGACATAAATTTAAATACACAAAAATACAACAAAAATAAAGAAAATCAAAGAAAATTACCAGAAATATTCTCTTGTCCTGAGGTATTCCCTACATTCTCAGTTGTAGGAGTATCAATGTACAACCTATCTAAGAAGGATGCATCCATATCACTTGCTTGAGCACATTCTACAGTTGATCTATTCATAGACTCGTTTGAAAATCTCCTCTAGCGAGATTGTTGTTGGTCACTCAAAGTCTTAGTTGAAGAAGGAGTTTCTCTTCTTCCTTCTTGGGAGAGCCTAGAGCATTTGCAAGGAATGTTTAGAGAATCCCATGTCGACATATCTCCTCAATATATATACTTTGGAAATTCATGAAAATTTAAGCACAAGACAAGTACAAGTTAATACCTCCAACATTGACCAACAAAAATTATGAAGAAAGAAAAAAAAATAAGACAAAATTAATAGAAATGTTCTTTATGTTAGACACAATTATAATAGGGTGATCCATAACTCCACTACCCATGCCCATTTCAAATATATTTTGGTTCCTTAATATTAGCACAAATAACCTTGGTAAATCCACCAATAGTGCATGGGTCAAAGTCTGGTAACGGAGTAGCGGTTATCTATATGGTCAATCAAATTTCATGCATCCAACAGGTATGGAGCACAGTCCATGAAAATCAACGATTAATTTTACGCCATGTTTGGTTGGATGGAAGAAATATTCCATCTACAAAGAAATGGAACTAAGTATCAATAGGTATGTATTACACTTGGAGGTGGATTTAATAGAGAAAATGCATTATATGATTGCAAGTTGTTGGAATTATGTTTATGACAGACCTTTTATGAGAAGCCATATCAAAAGTGAGTGTTGAATTTGGTTGTTATAGAGACTAAAAAAGGTGAAATTCAATCAGTTGCTAACTAAAAAGCCAAGCATATTACATTAAATGTTGATAGGATGAATTTCAAGGAAAAAACAAATCTACACAAGTGTATCTATTTTGGAGGTTGAGGGAATGGCTACAGTGAATATACTACCTATGTTTCATTATTTGTTTTCTATTTGTTGTGCTATATTAATGCAGATTTTCCATAACATATTACAATGTAATATGTCATAACATATATTACTATATAACATATTACATTGTAATATGTTATAACATATTACAATGTAATTATATGTTACATTGTAACATATTATTTCCTAGTAGCTTTGTCACACCCCGAGAATCAAACCTTCATAAGGTTTGACTTTGCACAAGTTCTTGGCAAATACAATGCACCAATAGTTTTTAGATTTTAGGGGTACCAGGTCATTCATGTACCAGTCTCACTTGATCCATATGTTAATCCATCAAAACTACTCACATCTGGGTTATTTTAATTCTAGGATGGTGAATGACCAGCCAGCATGTTTCTCTCCCAACCATTGAGTGGTTGCGTATGGTATGAGAACATGTCACCAGTGAAGGTTTTTTGCAGTTTGTAAACTCTTTTATGTCTATATTAGACTTCATTATCCACAATGAAGTATTCGTTATAATTATTCCTTTAGTCAAAGGGTCACTACAATTGCAAAACAACACCAGAGTGGGAGACTAGTTCCTTTTTGAGCAGTTTACTATGATAAGAGTCTATGGTTTGGAAGAGGAAACATTTTAAAAGTGAGTGTTGAATTTGGTTGTTTTAGAGACTAAAAAATGTGAAATTTAGTCAGTTGTTGACTACAAAGCCAACCATATTACATTAAATGTTGATCAGATGAATTTCAAGGACAAGCCAAATCTACACAAGTAGGTCACTCATGTCTTACACAGAGATGTGACCAAGACTCATGACAATATGAAGAAATTGAAATAGGCATTAATCAAAGTGGAGAATTAGATTCAAGGCAAGATAAAGTGGTTACTACAGCAAGGAATTCAGTAAAATAATATTTATAACTTATGATACTCTAATATTACATATGTAAATACGAGGTGCCACTTGATCAGAACTCGAGTACACTTGGAACTGGGTAGACAAGAGAGCTTACAAGTAGGGTCAGATTAGCGCTTCGCATATTCGTTTTCCGGGAAAACAGAGAAGAGTGGATTGAAAACTCTCGAAGGCTGATCTAGAGAAGAATATCATGGCCATAGATCCAAGGGAGACAAGTGGCAGTAGATTCATAGATTCAGTGGAACACGTGGCAGAGATCCACACACTCCAGGAAAGAGATCCTGGCCATTGGCGGGAAGGCGGAGACTTGGCGAATGACGCCAACCGCTCTACGCTCCCCGAAGAACAATCTCTCTCACCAGGACCTTCTCTCACTCAGGCCTGAAGGGATAAAATGCCCTCCAAATCCCGTATCGGGACCTTAGGTCACCCACAGGATACTCTAACGATCTCCCGTAGTCTCCTCGGGAAATCGGGCTTCATGTTATCGCGAAGTTTACAAGCAAGCACTTTGTGCAAATCAGAACCCCAAACCCCGATGGGTCAAGGGTCAATGTTCTCGAGCCTGTCGGGGGTTTCCCTATCGGGATATTGCTATTTGTGATGTCAACACTTTGGATTTTCAAACCCCGAGCACCGATGTGTCGATTCCCCGATACAACGCCACCTGTACTCCACTAGCTTCCGGGGTCCCACGCTGCCACGTCACCTTTGGGATTTCACGGATCGCGAATCCATCCTACAAGATTTCTCGCTTGTCGAGAACCCCGATTCTCCGAACCCCGATATGATGGGATTTCCCGACACACGTCCCTGCGATCAACGGTTGTGATCCTCGCGAGATATCGCGAATCGCGATATCGTAACTTCCGTTCCAAATGTTTGGTGCTCTAACTCCCAATATGCCGAATACCGATGCCTCCAGATCATGTGCCATGTGTCCTCACGGCGATCGACAGCTCCAACGACTTCGAGAAATCGCCAATCGCGATTTCAATGGGTGCAAAATTCTGGCCTCCGTAAAACCCGATAGCCGAATTCTGATGGCTCTGGGTCCCTTCCTGCGCCTAGGGTTAAATCTCTCGCACCTTCTCCCAGATCTGATGGTCGGTGGGTTTTCACAAAACTCCCCTGCAAGCCTGGCTGTCGATTCCTCCTTCTTGAAGAATTCTTCCGCTTCAAAGCTTCTTCTGGCTCGAGCCTTCTCCTTGGGTCCTCCTCCCAGGACTCATGAAGGAACTATTCCTCCTGAGCTTGTCAACTCTGACTCCATCAGGAAATTTTCACATGCTTCTTGCACTCGACCTCCAACAGCTCTCAAAGTGTTGAGTCTTCCAGACTTTGGGCACTTGCAGCCACAGTAATCCATGTCTTCCTGTGCTCAGACTAGCTACTGAGACTTCAATTTCAGCCTCCACTCCTCCTGCACGGCTCTACCAACCCAAGTCAACTTCTGGGTAATTTGAGCATAAGGGTTTAACTGTTTAGCCTCATCAATGCACTCTATGCGGATGAATTCAACTGCACTCTATGCAGGAATCTCCTGGCTCAAATAGAGAAACAATTGAAACTTATCCTCTTCCTTCACAGATCTCAATTCAACTATGAAATCACATATATAGCACATCAAAGAAAATATATGACAGAAAACAACCATTCAAGAGCACATAAATAAAATGCACAGAGAGATAACACCAACCATGGAATTGAATCAAAGACTCTCTTCTATTAATTCAATCTGTACATGGGGTTTTACATACAATTTCTCTACTTGCTCGTCTCTCAGAATGATTCTGTGATAATACAATGTACAAAGGAGGGTGCCTATATTCCGTTTTCCCTCTTGAATTCTACAACTATCAAATCTACAATTAATTCCTATCTAACAGCATTAAATCTATTAAATGCCTTCCTATTTACTAAGGATGAGAGCTTAAAGGCTCAAGGTCCCCTTTACAATACAAGTGCGCTTATTTATGAATGACTTTCATTAAAGAGTGGCGCAACAATCCCAAAGTAATTCAAAATGTATGCTGGCGCTGTCCAGTTGTTCTCGGCTTGATGTGCTGGCTCGCTTGATGAGTGAGCAATGCTCCTGCATCATACTCCTCGGCTTGAAAAATTTCATGGGCTCCTGTCCATGAGCTCCTGCACGGTGTGTCCATGCTTTTGGATAACTACTTCTGTCTCCCAGCTGGCATCCTCCACTGGGTGATTCTTCCATTTGACCAGATACTCAAAATGTTGCTTTCGCCTGGTTTTCTTACCTGCTCGCTTGTCCAGTGTATACTCCATCTGAGGCTTTTCTGCTAATGGCATCTGCTTCTGCCAATAGATTATTGGTTTCTCAGTTCCAGCTTTTGCTTCTCCAGCCCTGTATGGGTATAAATCCGAAACATTAAATATCCGAGATATCCCGATGCCATCCGGCAACTCAATCTCATATACATTCTCTCCAAGTTTCCTTAGGACCCTGCATGGCCCGATTTTCTTCATCTTCAGTTTGTTGTATGTTCCCCTTGGGAACCTTTCCTTCCTCAAGTGTGCTAGAACAAGATCCCCAACTTCGAACTGAAGTTGTCTTTTCCGTTGATCGGCTCTGCGCTTGTACTCCTGATTTGAGTCTTGTAACCGCTGCTTCACCTTGCCGTAAAGTTCTCTCATCGCCTCAGTGAACTCTTCTACGCTCGCACTGCTAGTCCCAGCCTGTTATGACTCCCTGAGTTCAGAAACTCCCCTCGGTTGTGTCCCATACAAAATCTGAAATGGACTCTTACCTGTACTCCGATTCACAGAATCATTGTATGCAAACTTGGCCTATGGCAATATATTGTCCCAGCTGCTATGGTGCTCTGTCACCAAGCTTCTCAATAGATCCCCCAGACTTCTGTTCACCACCTCGGTATGTCCTTCTGTCTGTGGATGATAAGCCGAACTCAACACCAAGTTAGTTCTGAGCTTCTTCCATAGCGTCCTCCAAAAATGACCTATGAATTTGGTATCCCTATCCGAGACTATGCTTCTCGGAAATACATGAAGTCTAACCACTTCTTTGAAAAACAAATTTGTGATGTAGGTCGCATCACTGGTCTTTTGACACAGAATGAAATGTGCCATCTTAGAAAACCTGTCTACCACCACAAGGATGGAATCAACCCCTCTGGGTGTCCTCGGCAATCCCAGAACAAAATCCATGCTGATCTCCTCCCATGGCCTCTCTGGTATGGGCAATGGCTGATAAAAACCGGTGTTCTGCTTCCGGCCCTTCGAATGTTGACAAATCCTGCATCGATCAACAAATCGTTTAACATCGGCTCGCATGCCTGGCCAAAAATATGATTCGCTCAGCTTCGCGAATGTTTTGTCATGTCCAAAATGACCTGCTAATCCACCACTATTCTTTTCCTTCACCAAATTCTCCCTCATGGAGCAATTTGGAATACATAGTTGATTGCCTCTAAACAGCAATCCCTCCTGGATCATGAAATCTATCCAAGGACTCTGATCTCTGAGAACTGGAATCTCAGTTGCCTCATATGCCTCTCCGAAATCCACATCACCTGCGTACATATCTTTCAGATTTTCAAAACCCAAGGTTTTGACTCGAAATTCCTGCAACAATAAACACTTCCTACTCAAAGTATCAGCCACTTTGTTAGCAATCCCTGAAATGTGCTTAGTTACAAACGTGAAATTTTGCATGTACTCTACCCATTTTGCATGCTTCTAGTTCAACTTATCTTGTTGACTTACAAACTGCAATGCATGATTGTCACTATACAATACAAATTCTTTCGGGATCAAGYAATGCCTCCACTTCTTTAATGCCTGTATGATGGCATAAAACTCTTTATCATACGTGGAGTATTTCAGCTTTGCGTCATCCAGTTTCTCGCTGAAATATGCAACTGGCTTGTCCTCCTGACTCAAGACTGCTCCTATAGCATATCCACTGGCATCACATTTCACTTGAAATGTCTTCTGGAAATCAGGCAACACCAACACTGGTTTCTCTGTGATCTTTCGCTTCAACAGATTGAAGCTGCTCTCAGCCTCTGCTGTCCAATGAAAAAAATTTATGTCGTTTTTTCACAGTGTCCATCATTGCGGCGCTAATTCCACTGAAATTCCTAATGAATTTTCTGTAGAAACTAGCCATTCCATGGAAACTCCTCACCTCGAAAACATTTCTCAGTGATGGCCAATTCTTGATCACGTCCACCTTCTCAGGATCCATTTTCAACTCATTTGCTGAGATAACAAAACCCAAATAAATGAGCTCTGTCTGCAAAAACGAGCACTTCTTCAAATTGATCAACAACTTCTCCTGCTGTAGCTTCCTCATCACAATGGCCAAATGTCTCAAGTGTTCAGCTTTGGTCTTACTGAAAATCAGTATATCATCCAGATACATGACCAAAAATTTGCCAATGAATTCCCTCAGGACTTCATTCATCAGCCTCATGAATGTGCTCGGCGCGTTTGTCAAACCAAATGGCATGACCAGCCATTCATACAAACCCTCATTTGTCTTGAATATTGTCTTCCATTCATCACCCTCTCTCATGCGAATCTGATGATACCCGCTCTTCAGATCAATCTTCAAAAAATAATTTGCCCCACTCAGGCAATCCATCAGATCATCCATTCTCGGCAGTGGAAATCTATACCTGATGGTGATTTTATTAATCGCTCTGGAGTCTGTACACATTCTCCAGCCTCCATCCTTCTTCGGACTTAGTACTGTCGGAACAACACACGGACTCAAGCTCTCCCTGACCGGTCCTTTATCCAATAAATCTTGGACATGGTTCTTGACCTCCTCGTTCTCTTGGGGTGTCAACCTGTACGCTGCTTTATTCGGAAAACTTGCTCCAGGTATGAGGTCTATGTGGTGACTCACACTCCTCATTGGTGGCAATGAATGAGGTAGTTCATCCACGATGATGTCAGCGAACTCTCCCAGCAGTTCCTCAATCTCATCCGGTAAGTCATCCACTCTTGTGCTAGTCAAGACAATTCTCGGTTTCTTGACCACAAAGAATTGTGGATCTTCCTTCTTCTCCATCTCTGTGAGAAGTTCCTTCCCACTCATGAGAAGTATGGTACTGCTTACTTCCGGTTTCACTTCTTTATCCTTTATCAGAAGCAACTTATGTGTTCTCCCATCCTTTTCCAAAGTGTATGTGTTCATTCTCCCATTATGAACCACATTTTTGTCATATTTCCATGTTCTACCCAGCAATACATGACATACATCCATGGGAATAACATCACATAGAATCTCATCATGGTAATTCCCTATCTTGAATTTAATTAAGCATTGTTTAGTAACACTCACCCGGTGTCCTTTCTGTAGCCACGAGACTTTATATGGACTCGGGTGCTTAGTTGTTTCTAGCTCCATCTTTTCCACCATTTCCTTAGAAACAAGTTTATCGGTGCTCCCGCTGTCCACAATGACTTTGCATTTCCAACCCTTTGTTGTGCAAGTTGTCCTAAACAGTCTGCTCCTCTGCACTGATCTTTCCACCTCCTTCTCAGGTGTCAAAAGGACTTTATGCATCCCAAGCGATCTTCCGCTATCTGCATCTTCTGATTCAGCATCACACTTCTACGCCTCAGCGATGTGAGTTTCTCCTCTATCCATTTTCCTGTCTGGACAGTCAACGGCTTTATGTCCATCTTTTCCACATGTGAAACATGTGATGATTCCTCCTTTGCCTCTTCCCCTACCTCTAGTACGAGGAAAATTATTCACGTCAGCATATCCGCCACCCTTCTCGGTCATGCTGCGTCCTCGCAGTGAGGTTCCTCCTCTCTCAATCTTACCCTGAGGTTTCTTCCATTCCTCCTTGGGCTTCTGATATTTCTCCTGGGCAACTGCCTTGCCTCTTGGTTGACTCTTGCCTCACCCTCGCTGTCCTTTCTTGCGGCTCAGCTTCTCTTCGGCTTTCAGATCCATCTGGTACGCATCCTCAACTGTTCGGATGGTAACCATGCTCAATTCATCCTGAATGTCATACCTCAACCCATTCAGGTACCTTTCCACCTTCTCATCATCACTCTCCCGATGACCTGCTCTGATATTGAGTCTGTAAAACTCTTCAGTGTACTCCTTCACTGTCATCAAATTCTGTCTCAGGTTCTGCATTCACCTGAACAGTGTGATCTGGTAATCTCTCGGAATGAATTCCTCTTTCATCTTCGCGATCATCCTATCCTAGCTTTTAATCTTCTGTTTTCCTTTGGAACGTCTGTCCGCTTGTAGCTCGTCCCACCATAAGGCTGCATGTCCCTTTAACTTGGTAACAGCATGTCTTACCTTCTTGTCCTCTTCGATATCTTCATAATCGAAGTAGGTTTCAAGTGCTCAGATCCAATCCAGCAACTCTTCCGCATCCAGGCTTCCTTCATAGACTGGAATGTCCATTTTGGTCTTGGAACTCATCCTGGAAATGGATTTGATCAATCGCTCAGTTGATGCGTCCTCTGCTGTGACTTCTTCTGCATGTCCAGCTTCTTCTTCCACCTCGGAATCGCTAAGATCCCCTGCACCAGCCCCACGTCCCTGCGCAGTCTCCATCTCTTCGAGTCTCGCTCGAAGATCTCACATCTGGCGCTCCATTTCTGGATTTCCTGCTGGTCTACCTCTTCTTCTCACCTCCCTGTCTTCTGGGTTCGGTGACTGTCTCTCTCTTCTTGGTGGCATGATATCTTCTCTTCTCTTTCCCTCCTACAGAAAGAAAAGAACTATTCCCGCTCTTATACCACTCTGACGCCAACAGCTCTGCGCTCCCCGAAGAACAATCGCTCTCACCAGGACCCTCTCTCACTCAGGATCGAAGAGCTAAAATTCCCTCCAAATCCTGTATCGGGACCTTAGGTCACCCATAGGATACTCTAATGATCTCCCGTAGTCTCCTCGGGAAATCGGGCTTCACATTATCGTGAAGTTTACAAGCAAGCACTTCATGCAAATCAGAACCTCGAACCCCGATGGGTCAAGGGTCAACGTTCTCGAGCTTGTCAGGGGTTTCCCTATCAGGATATCACTATTTGTGATGTCAACACTTTGGATTTTCAAACCCCGAGCACCGATGTGTCGATTCCCCGATACAACGCCACCTGTACTCCACTAGCTTCCGGGGTCCCACACTGCCACGTCACCTTCGGGATTTCGCGTATCGTGAATCCATCCTACAAGAGTTCTCGCTTGTCGAGAACCCCAATTCTCTGAACCCCGATATGATGGGATTTTCCGACATGCGTCCCTACGATCAACGGTTGTGATCCTCGCGGGATATCGCGAATCGCGATATCGTAACTTTCGTTCCAACTATTTGGTGCTCTAACTCCTGATATGTTGAATCCCGATGCCTCTGGATCCTGTGCCACGTGTCCTCGCGGCGATCGACGGCTCCAACGACTTCGGGAAATTGCCAATCGCGATTTCAACGGGTGCGAAACTCTGGCCTCCGTAAAACCCGATAGTCGAATTCTGATGGCTCTAGGTCCCTTCCTGCGCCTAGGGTTAAATCCCTCACACCTTCTCCCAAATCTGACGGTTGGTGGGTTTTCGTGAAATTCCCCTACAAGCCTGGCCGTCGATTCCTCCTCCTTGAAGAATTCTTCCGCTTCAAAGCTTCTTCTGGCTCGAACCTTCTCCTTGGGTCCTCCTCCCAGGACTCACGAAGGAACTGTTCCTCCTGAGCTTGTCAACTCTGACTCCCTCAGGAAATTTGCACATGCCTCTTGCACTAGACCTCCAACATCTCTCAAAGTGTTGAGTCTTCCAGACTTTGGGCACTTGCAGCCACAGTAATCCCTGTCTTCCTGTGCTTAGACTAGCTACTGAGACTTCAATTTCAGCCTGCACTCCTCCTGCACGGCTCTACCAACCCAAGTCAACTTCTGGGTAATTTGAGCATAAGGGTTTAACTATTTAGCCTCATCAATACACTCTATGTGGATGAATTCAATTGCACTCTATGCAGGAATCTCCTGGCTCAAATAGAGAAACAATTGAAACTTATCCTCTTCCTTCACAAATCTCAATTCAACTATGAAATCACATATATAGCACATCAAAGCAAATATATGACAGAAAACAACCATTCAAGAGCACATAAATAAAATGCACAGAGAGACAACACCAACCATGGAATTGAATCAAAGACTCTCTTCTATTAATTCAATCTGTACATGGGGTTCTTCATACAATTTCTCTGCTTGCTCTTCTCTCAGAATGCTTCCGTGATAATACAATGTACAAAGGAGGGTGCCTATATTCCGTTTGCCCTCTCGAATTCTACAACTATCAAATCTACAATTAATTCCTATCTAACAGCATTAAATCTATTAAATGCCTTCCTATCTACTAAGGACGAGAGCTTAAAGACTCAAGGTCCCCTTTACAATACAAGTGTGCTTCTTTATGAATGGATTTCATTAAAGAGTGGCACAACAATCCCAAAGTAATTCAAAATGTATGCTGGCGTTGTCCAGTTGTTCTCTGCTTGATGTGCTGGCTCGCTTGATGAGCGAGCGATGCTCCTGCATCAGCGAAGCATTCGCGAGTTAGCAAATTCACGATTCGGAGATCCTTGAATGAGGATTTGAAACATTCTGGATTCTCGAGAACCGAAGTCCAAAGGGGATCACATCCATTGGATGTTGGATGGGTGAGAAC
This sequence comes from Picea engelmannii, assembly GCA_009831015.1. Lineage (NCBI taxonomy): Eukaryota > Viridiplantae > Streptophyta > Pinopsida > Pinales > Pinaceae > Picea > Picea engelmannii. The sequence continues at coordinate 745,448 of ML777042.1, forward strand.
TGTCGATTCTCACACTAGTTCACAAATTCTCGATTCGAAAATCCGTGAATGAGGAGTTGGAACATTCTGGAATCCTGAAATCCAAAGTCCGAAGGGGGTCACAGCCATTGGATGTTGGTTGGGGGAGAACTGTCGATTCTCGCGCCAGTTCGCAAATTCGTGATTTGGAGATCCGTGTATGAGGAGTTGGAATATTCTGGATTCTTGAAAGCCAAATTCTAAAGGGGATCATAGTCGTTGGATGTTGGATGGGAGAGAATCATAGATTCTCAATTCTCAGGACTCGGGGTTTTAAGGAATCAACTACAACTATAGTTGAAATCACCGAAGCGCGAAGTCCTGAAACTCCATTTGGGATAAGTGTCAGGTCTTAGTCTGAGGTCATTCTTGAGAGGGACTTGTGGAAAGGAGCTAGTGCTCGTTTTCTTGGAATTAGCGACTGTTGAGGCCGTAATGTAAGAAGCCATAATTACGAAGAGATTTAATAGGTTAAACTAGCTCAGCTGGATTGGCTATGTAATTTTTTTATTAGCAACTCTACCTATAGCTGGCTCGAGCGATAGGTTGAAGATCATTGTTCAAACTTTTGTGTAAGCAAATAGGCTGCAAAATTGACATTGATATAAGGATCCACTTTTATTTACAAAAAAAAAATATTACATATGTAAAAATGGATTGATAAATTGAATTCCTAAAGATTTGAATTTTTTATAAAATACAAAACGTTTGAAATAAAAAGTTGGATAGTTTGAAATTTGTATGAAAGTTTTATAAAATACAAAACATTTGAAATGACTATGAATTGGCCGTGGGGAACAAGCCATGGGCATGCCCACGGCTTAGCCACAAGGTTGGCCCCCCACGGCCAAGTCAAAGCCAATTTTAATAAGAAATTATCTATGCATAGAAAATCAAGGCATTTGAATCTAAATATTTAACACCGGAGTGAAAGATAGTCGATTCATCTCCTAGTCGACTGCTCAGGAACAGACTAATCACTTAAATTCTTACTCTATTCTTAATATTTGATTATTAAATGTCTATATCAAATTTAAAAACTTAATATTTCATTGTTAAATGTTTATATCAAATTAACTAAATCCATATTGTTTATAAATTATTTATTATTGTCTATATAAAATTTCCATTTTTAAGTAAATCCATATTGTTTATAAATTTAATGTTTGTGTATAATGAACATATAAACATGTAATTTTTAAATTGTCTTTCTATTTTATTTTTAAATTTTATATAAATAAAATAAAATGTATGTTTTAAAAAATTCCATTGTATGTATATTTTACAAATATTCCTTTACAAATTATAAGATAGACAGTAATGTACATTAATGAATTCCAGAGTCAATAATCTGTAAAATAATACTTATAACTTATGATACTGTAATATTACATATGTAAAAATGGATTTATAAATTTAATTCCTAAAGATTTGTAATTTTTATAAAATAAAAAACGTTTGAAATAAAAACTTGGACAATTTGAATTTTTTATGAAATTTTTATAAAATACAAAATGTTTGAAATGACTGTGACTTGGCCACGGGGGGGCAGCCATGTGGCCTAGCCATGGGTGTTCCCACATATTGGCCACAAGGTTTCCCCCCCGTGACCAAGTCACAGCCAATTTTAATAAAAGATTATTTATGCACAGAAAAGCAGGGCATTTGAATCTAAATCTTTAACACTAGAGTGAAAGATAGTCAATTTGGCTCCTAGTTGACTGCTCAAGCATAGAAAAATCACTTGAATGATTAATATATTCTTAATATTTGATTGTTATATATTTTTTATAAATTATTTATTGATGTCTATATCAAATTTCGATTTTTAAGTAAATCCATATTGTTAATAAATTTATTGTTTTTGTATAATTTGAACATATAAACATGTAATTTTTAAATGATTTTATAATTTGAACATATAAACATGTGTATAATTATAAATTATCAATTGATTGTGTATATGTAGGACATGTGAAGCATAGGGTGAGATTTACTTACCCATTATCATTAGGTCTCACTAGATGGTTTCAATATGTGTTTTGTCAATCTAGTCCAAATATAAATGACTCTTAGCAATGAATATTTCTTTCTCTTGTTATTAAATGAAGAACACAGAAAAATTCAAATCTTGGTGTGAATTACACAATCATGTTAATCATTGAGTTTTTGAATGAAATTTTTGTTTGAGGCCTCAACTAAGGGAGCATATATCTAGGAATCAAATCCAAAATAGGGCCATCCATGCCCAAAGTAGTGTGGTTGGATGAAATAAATTCCATGTTATTTTTCTTGCATCAACAATCAAAGGTATTGTCTCCTTGGGAAAATTTACATTCATAAATGCAAGGTTTATAAGGGATTGAGGGAATTTTATCCGTGTACACACAACAAACATACCATATGCATTCACTTGTTGAGAAGTTTTGCAATGGTATTCAAGGTGTTATAGATCAAGGGATCCCATGGATTTTATTTATAATATGAGAATCCCATCTAATAAGGACATCATTTCATGTGTAGAACTCCTTCAATCAAAGGTATTGTCTCCTTGGGAAAATTGATATTCATAAATGCAAGGTGTCTAAGGGATTGAGGGAATTTTATCCTTGTACATGCAACAAACATACCATATGCATTCACTTGTTGAGAAGTGGTGCAATGTTATTCAAGGTGTTATAGATCAAGGTATCCCATGGATTTTATTTATAATATGAGAATCCCATCTAATAAGGATATCATTTCATGTGTAGGACTCCTTCAATATCCTCAATATTTTGAATAAACTTCATAATCTACTTGCATTATTAAAACCATACAACCAATATTTTATATCATCAAAATATTTTGAATACATTTTATAATCTAGATTCACATTATTAAAAACCTACAACCAATGTTTTGTAGAATCAAGTGCAAAAATATTGAAAACAACATAACTTATGAAAGAGTTAATATAATTTAACAGTAAAAAAGGCATTGTAAGAAACTTTGTAAGCTAATTAACATCTATAGGGACATATTCTATATAAAAAATTGAATACACTCAAGAAATTTCCACACTCTATGAGTATTCCCTTTGATTTTATCATTTTAATTTATTAATTCTTCTTTACATAATCAACAACTATCTTAGAGCATCTCCATTGCCCTCTACAATTGAATTTTTGAATCTAAGGTTTTGTTTTTTGATACCTAATATATCGATACATTAAAGCTACAATGTGAAAGAAAATGGTTGGATTTCCCATTCGAGACTCTCTAAAATGAGAACAACATTGGATTTGGCCCTTAAACAAGCACCATTAACATACACACTATATTTATATAGATTAATTCCCTTCATCACAGTATTTTATGAATACATTTACTTATCCCCTTGGGATTATGATCATAACATTTCTATAGGGTATTATCATATGATTGATAGAATTTTTTAAGAATCTTGCTAGATACGTTTTCAATTTATTTTTCAATATTAATCCATATTAATCCATATGAAATAAGGATATATACTACGATGATAATCATATGTATGAATATTTGGGAAGAAGAATCTAGTTTGGGAAATAAGTCCTTAATTTATAAGTGTTTAGAAGGATATATATTACGATAATAATCATATGTATGAATATTTGGGAAGAAGAATGTAGCTTTAGGAACACGTCCTTAAAGTGTTTAGAATGGATGAGATCTAAATCTACATTTTTTTGGCTCATATTATAGAACAGAATGGATCTTAAAAATTAAAATTAAATCTACACTTTAACAGTCCTTTAAAATTAAAATTAAACGGTCCTTAAAAATTAAAATTAAATCTACACTTTACCAGAATGGATCTTAAAAATTAAAATTAAACAGTCCTTAACAGAATGGATCTTAAAAATTAAAATTAAATCTACACTTTAACAGTCCTTTAAAATTAAAATTAAACAGTCCTCAACACAATGAATGTTAAAAATTAAAATTAAATCTACACTTTAACAATCCTATAAAAATAAAATTAAACGGTCCTTAAAAATTAAAATCAAATCTACACTTTAAGAGAATGGATCTTAAAAAATAAAATTAACAACATAATGGATCTTAAAAATTTAAAATTAAAATTAAACAATCCTTAACAGAATGGATCTTAAAAATTAAAATTTAATCTACACTTTAACAATCCTTTAAAATTAAAATTAAACAATCCTTAAAAATTAAAATTAAATCTACAATTTAATAGAATGGATCTTAAAAATTAAAATTAAACAGTCCTTAAGTCACAGTCACAAGACTGTGACTTGGTTGTAGGAGGCCAGCCCTATGGCCAAGCCATTGGCATGCCCACGGCTTGGCCACAGGGCTCGCCCCCCACAGCCAAGTCATAGTACACGGGACTATGACTTGGTCGTCGGAGGCTAGCCCTTTGGCCAAGCCATTGGCGTGCCCACGACTTGGCCACAGGGCTCACTCCCCACGGCCAAATCACTATCCACGAGACTCTGACTTGGCCACGGGGGGGCAGCCCTGTGGCCAAGTCCTTGGCATTCCCACGGCTTGGCCATGGGGCTATCCCCCCACGGCCAAGTCACCTTCCATGGGACTGTGACTTAAAAATCAAAATTACAATTAAAAATCAAAATTAAAACCTACATAATTTTAATTTTAATTTCAATAAATCAAAATTACAATTTAAATCAAAATTTAAACCTGCATTAGGCTTACCTCCGTCCACCCACAAGACCGCCCACCAACACGACTGCCCGACCACCCAACTAGCTCACTCACACTTGCCTTCAAACCTCTCACAATCGACAACAACTGAAAAAACGTTACAGTCACGATGTGTGGTGAATATATAAACCGTTTTTTGGCCGAAAGACGATTTCAGATGAAGGATTCTTTTGGCCGAAATATGGTTTCGGCCGGAATATCTTTCGGCCGAAAATATATTGTCGGATGAAAAAAAATCGTCCAACTAAAATTCTACACGAAAATCGAGGGTGTCGTTACTGTACCATTCGATTTGACGTTCAAGTGTTCGGCCGAAAGAAAATATTAGTTCGGCCGAAAAACTGTCATTCGGAATTTTGGAGATCGGATTGTCACAAAAGTGCTACCCACCTTCATGATTTCACCCCCATACAACCATAGTTTTCAATAAAATCTATCTATCTCTCATTCCATAAAGTATCCATTTCGATAATATAGTTGCAAAACGTCACACAACAGTTCTATCATCACTCGAATTGTTCTCAAAATATTTTCATGTCACACTCCAAACATTATTTCCTTTTTTTAAATGATCAAAATCCAAGTATTAATTCTTATTTAATACCAATTTCCATGTTCAGTCAAAACCTTACATATTACTCTCAATCATCAAATGTGAAACATTCGTGTAGAAAACACTCAAACTCTCAATAGAGTCATCAAAAAAACCTTTGATTCATCCAAACAAACATTTGTTTATATGCGCTCTTAAATTATCGATTTCATTTCTTATCAAACAACAGTCGAATGATCAACTCGTAATACTGTTCGTTCAATCCAAACCCAAACTAGATAGATCCTCTTATTTGCAAGGAGATGATAGACAAATATATGCATTTAAATTACTTAATCAATATCATGGTATCCTGCCCCTATTATGGCCAAAATGTTACAAAATTGAACCCGGCAAAGATGTCATGAAATAAAAGGGGTTTCAAAACTTTACCACCTCCAAAGCACAACCATCAACTCTGCAAGGCCCAATGGGTTACTAAGAAACAATCTCAGACTTTGGTGTGACATTTATCACAAATATAATCATAATACACAAAGACAACAATGCCTCCTTCTTTTTTTCGGTCCCAAACAATGACCATAATCAAAATGACTAGGGTTTTACAGGATTGTGGTTGCCAACGAACAAAATAATATCGATAATAGGAGGGATTTGACCAAAACGTTTTAGTTCATACTTGGCCCGACCAAAATGTGCATGCAAGTAGACCAACAAGGTTATGCATAGGGTCGCATGATATTTCAAGAAATAATGCAGGGTATACAACACTAAAACACCAAAGACCCAAAACACCAAACCTTGCCATTTTAATGAGCCATAGATAAACGCATACCAACATAATAAATAGGCAACCAACATCCATAACTATGGAAATCGACCGTCCATCAGAACATTCAAACTTTTGTGCATGCATTTTTCCAAAAATAGGAGCAAAACCACCTTATTTTTCTTCAAAACAAAACATGAAAGCATCGAATGAAAAGCACAACATGCAGTTACAGAGCCAAGCATAAATTATTAAGAAAAAATCACATTAGATGATCGAAACCCTAGTACTTGGTGTTGTGACGGTTAAAAGGTGCCTTCGAGCGATTGTTGCAGTTACCAGAGCTCGATTTCCACTAACGAATGAAATGGATGCCAAAACCCGAAATGGTAGCTTCGAACAACAATATGGTGCATTAACTTATCGTCACTTCATGCTAGGGTTATGGCTAGCATTAATCACTAGCTAAACCCAAGACAAGCCACGTCAAAACCTTAAGCAACCAACAGGTACCAAGTAAGTGCCAATGCATTTTGGATCACATGTTACCAACGCAACCACCTACCATATTAACCATCATCGGAAAACAACAATTTCCATTCTATGGTATATGCATACATGATGTCCCCCATGCATCTGAAACATCAACATTCACTAACATATGAACTTCCAACACTTAGCCACCATAATAAATATCGTCGGCCATACCATTCAATGTCTATAAAATATACATGTTGGATCATATCGATATGATATATGATATGTGTGTGGTGTGAATAATATTCCATATGTGTTAAGACCTTCAACACTTTTCCAAATATAAATCATTATGCTATCACAATGTAACAATGAGGTCGGCACTACCACATCCTTGTAGCTTGTCTAATATGTATTGGACCATGTACATATAGCCTTGGTAATATATATAAGTGATGCACTATGTGCATATGTATGCAGGTCACCCTTTTCTTGCATGTCTAAAACTTAGCAGCTAGTGGGTAAATATCATGTCGATTCATTCATAAAAATAAAATAAAAACTCTTTTATCATTTGAAACAACAACCATAAAACATCCCTTTTTTGGATATGATTTTGCCCAGCATTTAAAATAAAATAAAAAAATCCCAAAGAGGAGTTTTGAATGCCATTTGAAACCACTAGTGTTATTACTTTAATCCAAGCTCATATCAAAATAATCATCATGCAGGTGATCCGTAAGTATCAAAGACAGCCATCAGCAATAAATAATTTAAGTGACGTTTCCTTCAAAGGGGCTCTTCCTGGTTATTTGTTTGAATGAAACTATAGGGGGTCCCCACTTATAGTTTACTTAATATATATGTATATAATATTTTTTTTTAAATTTGTATGCCTTGCAATTCTTTGCAGGTAGGTGACTCTTTAACTATTTTGAGAGTCAACATTGGTGAATCCACAAGGAAGGTAATGTCATATTGGCTTGAACTCAGTGTTTTGGTTTCGCAGATAGAGAAATTTTTTATGTTTATGTACTTAAAATAATTTATTTTTGCTCTAGTATCTTCTTTCAAATTGGAGTGGCGGAAGGTACAAAGGGGAAAGATGAGAGAGGGAATATATTTAGCACTCAAGTTTAAGCAAAGTGGTCGTAGATGTATCCGATACAAGGTTGTGGACCATAAGTGATTGTCTTTATTTATGTTCCGACCTTATCAATACTTAAGCATACTTCTGCAAATCAACGAAAAACCTTGGTTGTACATGACTTGTTCAAATAGGCTAAAACAAAACTTCAGTAAAATCAAAGGAAGAGTGGAAAAAAAAGTTACAGTCAAATTAAAAATCAAACCTCAAGAAGGACTAGAAAGTAAAGCAACAATACTAAAGAAAATGAAATGCAAAAAAATAAAACAACTGTACAACCTAAACTGATATTTACAGGAAACATTGATTTAGAAAATGTTATAGTTAGCTAGGCTCAACATAATGTTTCAAATGTGATCCATTTGTCATAAAAGAGAATAACCTCTCTTCAAAGTATTTTAACATGTAAGTATTATTTCCAACTACTAGACCGATCTTGTAAGGACCTAGCCAGAGTTTTTGGAATTTAGAATGCTTTCCTTTATCAGCATGTGTGGAATCCCAAAGAAAGAATTTGTCATTGACCTTAAACTTGATGGATTTGGCATGCTTATTGAAGTACTTATTGATTGCCTGTTGCCTTTTCTTCAAATTTTCCAATGCATGTTTTCTTTGTTCTTCTAAAGCCAACAGAGCATTCATTCTCTGGGAAATATCAGTGGAATTTATCTCCTTAGCCTGCATTTCTAGACGAATGGAAGTAAGTTGAGGTTCAACAGGCATCACAGCTTCCTGGCCATATAAGAGTGAGAAAGGGGTATGTCGAGTGTTTTTTTTGGTGGTTGTGAGATCGGCCCACAGTGTGTATGTGAGAAGAGTGTGCCATTGATAGGGCTTGTCATCAATAATCCTTTTCAGGATATTGACCAGGTTTTTGTTGGTTGAAACGGCTTTCCCATTGCCCTAAGGATAATAGGTGGATAAGGTGAAGTGATTGACTCCAAATTCACTCAGAAACCGAGCAAACTTTGCAGAAATAAACGTTGATCTATTATCTGAAATTATTTCAAGCGGAAGACCAAGGCATGCGAAGATATTAGATTCTAAGAAGTTGATCACCTGCTCATTCTGTGCTTTTTTAAGGGGGACGGCTTCATTACACTTGGTAAAGTAATATGTTTTCATCAAGATAAAAATATGGCCAACATAATACAGAGGGTTGACAGGGTCGATGAAGTCTAATCCCCATTTAGCCAATGGGAAATCAGGAAAAAGTGATTGTAAAGGCATAGCTGAAAATTGTTCCCTACTAGAAACGTTTTGACACTTTTCAAAAGCATGAACGAACTTGAAATAATATTAAAACATCGAGGTCCAAAAATAACCATCCCTGATGATATTGAAAGCATTATCCTTTGCTACGAAATGGCCACCAATATGAAGGTTAGAATCTACGTATAAATGAAGTTCATTTGAAAACATTTGGGCTATGTTATCATAAACACATCTCAGTAGTAGCCCATCAGCACATCTATGATAAATGGTGTTCCCTAGGATGAGGTAATTTGGGGCTGTCAAGCATAATATTCTATGCTGATGTGAATCTAAAAGACTTGGAAAATTCTGATGCAAAAGATAATAGATGATATCCTTGTACCAAGCATGATCGGCCAAGTTAATATCAAGAGTTTCCAAGAAAAATAATCTCAACAAATCATTCTTGTTTTCCTCAAAAGAATCACCTGGTTCAAGGTGTTGAGCCAAGTGAAGAGCTAGATCACGTCCCATAATAGTTTTTGTTGTGGTGATCATTAAATCATGTTCCTAAATCTTGGCAACCCAATGAGAAAATTTTCCTGAAAGATGAGTCTGTGTAAAAAAAAAAACTTGACTACAAGCAAAGGGACTCTTACCTATGTTTGCTTGCCCAAAATAAAATGCCTGAACTTTCCTATAGCTTTTACCAAGGAGAAAGTGTGCTTTTCAATTAGAGTATACTTCACCTCATCATCTGATAAAATTTGACTCATATAGGCTATAGGATTTTCTGTATTTTGGTCATCATCTTGTAGAAGGATGGCAGAGATTGCCTCTTTTGTGGAATTGGTATAGATGATGAAGTCTTTATTAAAATTGGGCTTGGATAAAACTAGTGCAGAGTTGATGTCCTTCTTGATTCCTATAAAATCCTTTTCTACCTCATCGATCCAAGAGAATGTTCTATCTTGCTTTATAAAATTATGAATAGGTTTAACCATCATAGTTGATCCGTCGGATCTCAACTTTAGTGCATTAAAAGTTTTTAAAGAATGCTTTACTAGTTTTCTTGATTCATAAAATAGCATTAACAATCAATTGAAATGATTATAAACTGAAATGAAAGCAAACTGAAATAAAAAACAAGCTGAAACAGAAAGAGAATCAGAAAATGAGAGTCACAAACATAAGTTGATAACAGAGTTCACCCCCTTCACTGGGCTACGTCTCCGGGTCCCTCTCCAATGGGTATCGATCCAATTATTATCTTTAAAATGGTACAAATGGTTCTGGAATCAACTTCAGCAATTGCAGAACATAATACTGGACAAAAGCCTTCAAGACTTCCTCTTCTGAAAATTACAAATTGGCCTTCAAAAGGAAAAGAAGCCAAATTATAACAGAGTACAGTCGACTTTTACACTAACAGCATCTGGACATTTACAGCAAAACTCTCTCCTGTGTGTACTAGCTAAAACTCTTGATTATAAAGCAGTAGGTCGCATGTTCAAACCCGTCTCTGGCGCATCTGTTCTATCCCTGCAAAATTTTGATAACAACAGAATGATACTCTGAGTGCTAAATGTGGCTAGAATCATGCTTATAAGACATAGTGGGAGGATAAGTCACGGGTTCGACTCGCCCGCTTTCTCATTTTTGCAGATACAAATGAACCAAATGTTATTTTTATACATCGGTTATAACCATATGTTATATTTTCTAGAACTGAACCATATGTATATCCATCCACTAAGTTTTATAACCAAACTCCGATGTTGCATATACCATATATGGTATTTCATATCCTGCCAAATGTTACAACAAGATGTACACATCAAATGTTATCCACTTGCCAGCTGTTATAACCAAAGCTTGATGTTATACATACCATATCTGGTATTGCAAATCCCGCGAGCTATACGTCTCATCCACTTGCCAACTCATCCATGCGACAGACTGTTCAACCAAATGTTATATTAGCCAGATTTGAACTGTATGTGAACTTCGCTATATGTGATCGGTTAGTGCCACATTTGATGTCCGCCAAACTGAACCATGTTATAAATGGAACATATGTTGTACATAGTATGAATATCCACCAAATGGAACTCTGCCAAACTGAACCATTTAATGTGACATTGCAAATCCTGCCACACAATGGATATCTGCCAGCTGTTTCATATGTTAATAATGGAACCATATATGTTGACTCACCAAACGTTGCAAAACCGCCAGAAGTTACAACACCAAACTGCGCACCCAACAAGCTAACCACCAGATGTTATACTAAACCATGCACAAAACGTTACAAACCGCCAGCCACTAACTACGCACGATGTTACAAACAGCCAGATGCTATAACTTAATTGTGCACAAAACCGTATGATGTTACCAACTAACCACGCACCCAATGCACAAATGTTAAGGGATGGGACGTTGACCCGTCCACCGTGCAATGACTATGTCACATATAACATACATTTCACATTTGTTTCACATATGTTGCCAATGGTACAACGAACCCTTTGATGTGACCACTCATCGGAATGTTACAACGACCAATCCATGTCATAAAACATTGCACCGCCTCTATGTTATGTAACGTGGAACATCGTTGAATGGATTAGAACCATTTAGCTATACATTGGATAATGGTTGGAAACATGTTAAGTTTAGTTTTCGGGACATGGTATATAGTCTAGCTTGATTGGTTTTTTTTTTTTTTCATATGTTTTTAACCATATGTAATAACTTTGCTAAAGACTATGTATAATGCTCTAACCCCTTTGTGAATGTGATAAAGTCTTGATTCTTACCAAAACTGAGCATTGCATTGCCACTTCACTGCCATTTTACCATTTTCTCCTTATTTTGGATCAGTGTAACTTTGAAGTCGAATGACCCCCTGGATCATTCCTCCCCATTGGAGAGATTTTGGACCTCCAAAAGCCTAGATCACCCTGCAGGTAAGTGAGGGTATAGTTCCCTCACCTTTCCAATCTCCATACATCCTGCCTTGCTTAGAATCTACATATTAGTCTCCTTGTCCATGACCAAAGGAGGTTCATACCATTTAAAATTCTTTGCATATACAACTGTATTCATTTGCATAAATGGAGATAAGCTCAAACAGAAAGAATGTTTACACTTCTTTTCAAAGATCTCAAAATGATCATAAACAAAATTGAGCTTTTTACATTGCAATCTTCCCTTGGTGATCTTCAACCAAACTTACTTTTCAACCTCAAACGGATGATGATTTTCATGTCTGGCTTTACAAATTGCCTGACTCCTCCTGTTGTTCTTGCACCATCTTCTACATTGTTTTCTTTGCATCATGATGTCCACCTCTCACATCTTTTGTGCCAAAAGAAAAGTCCACATGTGACTTCAACAAATAACAAAAACAAGTCTCAAAAGGAGATTTAATGCATTGCATGTGCTGCAACTGTTCACCCCAAACCTTAGGATGTTCATCACAATAATTCTGGAGAAATTGAATGATTGTTCTACTTACTACCCATGTTTGTCCAATAACATGTGGATAATAAATTGTGCTCCTTTCATGATTAGTGTCCATAAGACTCCATAAAACTGACCAAAATTGCCCCAATATTCGGAAGTGTCGAACATGTACAATAGTCATAGGAAGCCCAACATGAACCCCAATATACTGAAAGCACAAACTAATTGGTAGTCTTCCATCAAAGTCCCTTACAACATCTTTACAAGAACGAGATGAAGCATGAATAGGTGTGTACAATCCCAACCCTTTATCAATAGTATTGCACATCACACAATTCCTTACATAATCATGAACAGTCTTTTGAATAATCATCCGATTCATGCCAAGATTTGGAAGAGGCGTGCTTTGCTGCAAATGAACTTCAAGTTGTACATCTCTAGTAAGTGATAGTCTTTCAGGTCCCTGTAACAAAGCACCATACTCAGGAACACTTTTAATTAATTCAATTCCATGTTCCAGATTACCACTTTCCAATGATTTACATTTAACTTCCATTAATGCAAACTTCCTACTAGCATTCACTATCATTTTCATTTGACTTGTAGTGACTAATGCTAGATTTGTTTTCATACGATGTGCACGAACAATGTATTCCACACCATCTTTAAAAAGATGATATTTATTCTTCTCTCTATAAAAGACTGCTTTTCGGTCATACAAATATGGACTCCCAAGTACAACTCCACAAATATCTAGTGGCACTACATCCAGTTCTACCTCATCCATAAACTTTTCAGTGATTGCAAATTTCAAAACATATTTCTTTGTAACTTACAATTGTGTATCATTAGTAACCCAACCAAGAGGATAGGGTTTTTCATGAGGACTAGTAACTAGATTAAGTTTCTTAACCACTTCTTCTAATATCAAATTGACTTGAGAACCATTATCAAACAATGTGTCAACTTTTGTATGATTTGTTATGACACGAACCTGAAACAGTTCACTTCTTCTTTTATCACTTTGCATAGAAGTAGATAGCAGATTTGTACTTGTACTTGCACATGAATTAGAACTTGAACTTGCATCAATGGAAAGAGATATACCTTTATCTTTACCTCGGATCCCTATGGTTGTGATCTTAGTCTCATCACCTAAATCAGATCCCAAATCCTGAATCACTGCTGCAGTAGCTACTTGATTATCTTTGTCTTTGTTTTTGTTTCTTCCCATCCACTTTGGCTTTAATTCTGGATGAATTTTCCAACACATAGAAACATCATTCCCTTTCTGACAATGTGAGCATGTGGGTTTTTCACCCTCTTTCTAGATGGTAGCTGATTTCTTTATCTTTGTTTTCAAATTTAGATGATTTCTTCATAAAAGAATCATTATCATGCTTACCCCTAGCTTCTAAATGTGTAGCTTGAACACATACATCATCCAAATTACTGGGGTTAAACATCAACAAAGTATGTCGCAAATAAGAATGCATGCCACCAATATACTTAAGAAGAGTTTCTTGAGTATCCAATGCAACATTCAATGCAATAGCCCTTTTCCTGAATTAATGAGTATATTCTTGTATGCTTTGTCCTTTAGCTTGTCTAAAAGTTTTCCAGCTCATTATTAATTGTTGCATGTGACCTAAAGGATAAAATTGCTTTCTTAATACTTCAATGAATTCATTCCAAACTGAAATTATTTTACCATGCTTTCGAAGATCTTGTTGAATTTTCCTCTCCCACCAAGTAAGAGCCATCCCACTCATTCTCAAAGTGGCCAATTGAATCTTGAAAGGGTCATCATTAATGCCCTGCACCCTGCAATATACTTCAAGCTGCTTGATCCAATTGTCTAACTTTTCAGCATCTAAATCTCCATTGTAAATTGGTAATTCAAATTTTACATCCAATTTGAAATATGGCATATTAGAATTTGCATTATTTGAATAAGAAGTATGAGAAGAAGAGAAAGTTTGATTAGTTTCAGGAGGATCACCATCACCTCCTACTACTTTACCCTTTTCTTCCTTCTTCACTTCTGCATCTTTGGATGAAGATCCTTCTTCTTTCTTCTTCCTTTCCACTCACTCATCGAGAAGAAGTTCCATCATGGCTTTCATGCTGATAAAAGCCTCCAAAAACTCAGTTTCGAAAACAACAGGCTTTTCCCATTCTGTATGTCCTTCTTCTTCCCCTCGTGGAGAAGACATGGTTGTTCTCGAAAATGTCCTCCTCAAGCCAATCTCAGGTTGACCTTCTACCAGTTCTCATTCACCAAGTTTTGACTTGGACCTGGTAAGCATTCACAAACTTTGCACAAGCAGTTAACCTGCTCTGATACCATAACATGATCCGTCGGATCTCAACTTTAGTGCATTAAAAGTTTTTAAAGAATGCTTTACTAGTTTGCTTGATTCATAAAATAGCATTAAAAATCAATTGAAATGCTTATAAACTGAAATGACAGCAAACTGAAATAAAAAACAAGCTAAAACAGAAAGAGAATCATAAAATGAGAGTCACAAATAGAAGTTGATAACGGAGTTCACCCCCTTCACTGGGCTACGTCTCCGGGTCCCTCTCCAATGGGTACCGATCTAATTATTATCTTTAAAATGGTACAAATGGTTCTGGAATCAACTTCAGCAATTGCAGAATAGAATACTGGACAAAAGCCTTCAAGACTTCCTCTTCTAAAAATTACAAATTGGGCTTCAAAAGTAAAAGAAGCCAAATTATAACAGAGTACAGTCGAATTTTACACTAACAGCATCTGAACATTTACAGCAAAACTCTCTCCTGTGCGTACTGGCTAAAACTCTTGATTATAAAGCAGCAGGTCGCACGTTCAAACCCGTCTTTGGCGCATCTGTTCTATCCCTGCAAGATTTTGATAACAACAGAATGATACTCTGAGTGCTAAACATGGCTAGAATCATGTTGATAAGACGTAGTGGGAGGATAAGTCACGGATTCGACTCGCCCGCTTTCTCATTTTTGCAGATACAAATGAACCAAATGTTATTTTTATACATCGGTTATAACCATATGTTATATTTTCCAGAACTAAACCATATGTATATCCATCCACTAAGTTTTATAACCAAACTCCGATGTTGCATATACCATATATGGTATTTCATATCCCGCCAAATTTTACAACAAGTTGTACACATCAAATGTTATCCACTTGCCAGCCGTTATAACCAAAGCTTGATGTTATACATACCATATCTGGTATTGCAAATCCCGCGAGATGTACGTCTCATCCACTTGCCAACTCATCCATGCGACAGACTGTTCAACCAAATGTTATATTAGCCAGATCTGAACTGTATGTGAACTCCGCTATATGTGATCGGTTAGTGCCACATTTGATGTCCCGCCAAACTAAACCATGTTAAAAAATGGAACATATGTTGTACATAGTATGAATATCCGCCTAATGGAACTCCGCCAAACTGAACCATTTAATGTGACATTGCAAATCCCGCTACACAATGGATATCCGCCAGTTGTTTCATATGTTAATAATGGAACCATATATGTTGACTCACCAAACGTTGCAAAACCGCCAGAAGTTACAACACCCAACGAGCTAACCGCCATATGTTATACTAAACTGTGCACAAAACGTTACAAACCGCCAGCCACTAACTGCGCACGATGTTACAAACCGCCAGATGCTATAACTTAACCGTGCACAAAACCGTATGATGTTACCAACTGACCGCGCACCCAATGCACAAATGTTAAGGGATGGGACGTTGACCCGTGCACCATGCAATGACTATGCCACATATAACATGTGTTTCACATATGTTGCCAATGGTACAACGAACCCTTTGATGTGACCACTCATCAGAATGTTACAATGACCAATCCATGTCATAAAACATTGCACCGCCTCTATGTTATGTAACGTGGAATGTTGTTGAATGGATTAGAACCATTTAGCTATACATTGGATAGTGGTTGGAAACATGTTAAGTTTATTTTTCGGGACATGGTATATAGTCTAGCTTGATGGGTTTTTTTTTTTTCATATGTTTTTAACCATATGTAATAATTTTGCTAAAGACTATTTATAATGCTCTAACCCCCTTTGTGAATGTGGTAAAGTCTTGATTCTTACCAAAACTGAGCATTGCATTGCCACTTCACTGCCATTGTACCATTTTCTCCTTATTTTGGATCAGTGTAACTTTGAAGTCAAATGACCCCCTGGATCAACAATGAAGTCAAGAAAAAACCTCCTAACAAATTTAATGGTTCCCATGAAAGCTTGAACACTTTTCTTAGAGGTGGGAGCGGGAAGGTTGATAATCGCAACAACTCTCTTGGGATCAATACTAATACCACATTTAGAAACAATATCACCAAGGATTTTTCCTTGAGTAACTCCAAAAATAGACTTAGAATGATTCAATGACATACCAAATTGTATGCAACGTAGAAAGACTTTCCTAAGATGACCAAAATGATCTGATCGGTTTTTAGAATAAATAGTTAAGTCATCAAGATAAACTTGAATTATCTTACCGATAAAATCGTCAAAAGATATCTGCATAGCTCTCTGGAATGTGGCACCTGTGTTAGATAGGAAAAAAGGCATGCATTTGTAGGAAAAGGTGCCCCATCTGGCGGTGAATGTGGTTTTGTATTTATCAGCCCTCTTGACTCTAATTTGATTGTATCTAGAAAAACCATCAAGTAGGGACATTATTTGAGACCCAGCTACCTGTTGTAGGATCGTCTCCATGTTAGGAAGCAGAAATTTATCTTTAACACTAGCTCTATTTAAAGCATGAAAGTCAACACATAACCTAATCTCACCAACTTTCTTCCATACAGGAACCATATTTGAGACCCATTTAGAATACTTTACTGGAAAGATGATTTGAGGTTTTAGTAAATTTTCAACTTCCTTCTGATAGTATATTCGAGGGTAGGGTTCACATGCCTTTGTCTCTGCCTTACTAGTTATGCTCCTTCCTTAATAGGAATGGCATGTTGGATGATGTTGAGATCAAAACCATGAAGATCCTCATAAAACCAAGCAAAGACGTCCTTGAATTCATGGAATAAGTCCATGAATATTTCTTTTTCCTCTTGTGAACATTGGGCTCCTATTTTAAGAACATTGGGATCATCTGAGGTTCCAATATTCATGGAGATAATATCTCCAACTTTCTTCTTTGACCCCTCTTCTACAGCATTTTCAAGTTTACCAACATCGCTCATTGAAAATGAACTCTCAAGAGGATTCAAGCCTTTCATAGACTTATCATCTTCAATAGAAATCACTTCCTTAGGCTTAAGAGGTTCATTTTGTAAGAAAGCATAGATATCCTCGTCATTTTTTAAAACCTTCCATGATTCAAAAATGTCAAGTATATGTGGAAGATATAGAGACATATAAGTGAAATCAGGTCGCTATAGTAATAGTTGTCAAGTAGGAAAGGTAGCAAAAACTGCCAACCTGTCATCCATTATGTTATGCTCCCTTTTTATGTGAGTGATGTTGAAAGGTAACGTATTTGAAATCAAGGCCCAAATGGCATGAGTGTATATTTTCATCATCTTGTTATAGGGGTTATAAAATTTTCTAACAATATTAACTACAAGCTCTAAATCACCAAATACGATAAGATGACCACAACCCATATTATAATCATTCTCGATACCTAACAATAGGGCTTCAAACTCAACAATGTTGTTGGTACAAGTGAATTCTAACCTGAAGGAAAAGTTATAAATTTTTCCTATGGGTGAGTAAAGGATAATACCAACTCCATTTCCTTCATTGTAGCATGCACCATCAAAGTGCATATGCCACATTCTATTATCATAGTTGTTATAGAAAGATTTGCCTCACCCTATGCAATCTTGCACAGAGGGCCTTTTTTTATTTCCCTATGCAGACTTGAAGTCCCTTTTTGCAAATACCAGATCCAAAAACATTATTGTTCCACATATATGTTCCCTTCCTATATTACAGCATGCGTATACGTAGGTTGCACCACTATAGCCCGTGTACATTGGGAAATGTGCACAAAATTAAAAAATGGTGTTAGGTTTCCATGGCATGTCACGAGATCAATTATCCTTGGCATTCCATATACTAGAAACGTTCCGACTTGGCCCTTCAGTTCCACTTGAAGGCTATAAATGGGCCAAATCCGAGCTATGGAAAAGAGGAGAAATAATTCAATTTTGAGAGCAAAGTTACTTTGGAGAAATTATTCACTTCACATTGAGTTTGCATCCCTTTGTACTTTAAGCCTGAACACATTGTTCATCCCTCAAGCTCTTCCCTTATTGATTGATAACTTCACTGTCTCTCTTATATGAGCTTTCCTTTGGTGAAAAATTGAAGTGGTGGAGGCCCAGCTGGAAGGAACTTAGTTTCTTGGTTCTGAACTGTGCTGACACGAAAGTTTGTAACTCATTCACTTCTGTTGATTATATCTTAATAGAAATATTCTTCTCATCTAATTAATATCTCACAAATATTTGAATTATTATTCCATGGGCGTATTTGTTATGAATGTTGATGGATTATGCTTTTGAATGTGCTAACATTATCTATTATCACCATATGCTTGTGTCTCTTGGTTGTTGAGGACTAGTTGCAGGTATATTGCTTTGGGTCAAGTGCTCAATGGTGGACTTCATAGAATGTCTGGACAAGGTAGGCCTTTTATCTTGTCTTGCTAGCATATTTTTTTATATAGCATACTTGATATTAGAGTTGATTTATGCAGTCATTTCCATATGTTGTGGTTTACCCCTAGCCATAGAGATATTTTCCTCGTAACAGAATTGGCGACCATACTGGGGATCGTATCTTCTTTTTTTGGGTTTGGAGTGTTTTTCTCCTTAGATTGCTCTCATTCATATTGAGTTTCTTGTCGTGTGATTGCTTGACAGCCTTTTTTCACTCTGAGTCAAAGTTTATTAGCCTTCTCCTTAGCCTAGTTGTATTTTGATACATATACATGGGTTTTTTCTCGACAATCGTGTACATACACGTGTCGTACTTCTGCAAGTTGCGTACATACGCGCTTTTCCCTTGAACAGTCACGTGCATCAACCTTTATTGCTTGGTTGTTGGGTTTGGTGGTTTTTGGGTAGGTTTTGATTATTGTTGAGTCTTATTGGGTCTTTGTGGTGACTGTTAAGTGTTTATGGAATGATAGGAAACCTGTCTTTGGTTGAATTTTTGGGCGGTGCCTTTCTCGACATCTTTTTCATTTTGATTGTCCTTGCACTTTGGGATGGGTGTTTTTCTCCTTGATATCCTACTTGGGTTGTCTATATCTATACACAATAGAGTCTTTATATCAAGTTGTTGTTCATTCCTTGCATTTTCATTCTCTTATATTGAAAATACAAAAATATTAGGCATTTTACATTGATTGGCATTTTGATCTCTTGAGTCTTTCTCATTTATCTTAGTGCATGTAAAGAAAGATTGCATTTTATTTAGAATTGCATAATTGAATTGAAAATTACATTTTCGAAAAGCATATCATTTATTGGAAATTGAAGTTAGGACTTTGCATTGTATTCATATTCATTTATTTTACTTGTTGAGTCATAACATCACTAGTTTCACGACCACACCTTTTGAGTAAGCAAGGCCATTAAAATTAACACTATAATTTAAAATGGATTAGTAACGATTTTATTTTCTAGGGTGCACAAACTAGCTTAGGATTTAGTGCCTTGGAATAGTATTTTGTGAGTAAACTTATCCAAGGCTATTAAATCAACATATGTGTCTGAATAAGGGAGTGGAGAAATCCATTGTATAATCAGTAATATCAGGAGTCTCCACTTACATCAGAGTTAAGAACAAGGTCATGTGAGGTTGGTTGAAAGGATATCCCCCTGATATATGGGGATCGATTCGTATATGGGGATCTTGCT
Organism: Picea engelmannii; assembly: GCA_009831015.1. NCBI lineage: Eukaryota > Viridiplantae > Streptophyta > Pinopsida > Pinales > Pinaceae > Picea > Picea engelmannii. The sequence goes on from ML777042.1 coordinate 765,731, forward strand.
AGTTCCCTTAACCCAGTTAAAGGCGGTGCTTTCAAGGTTCTGGGATTTGCTACCTTGCCCATACGATGGACCTGACTTACGATTGTTCACATGTGCATCAGTTATACTGTGGTTTCTTAGTTTCTTGACTTAGGTACCACATAGGTTACTTGCAGGGGTTATTCTACAGGTACCATGGGTCAGATAAGGATCGGACAACACACAACCTTTATGGAGGATTTGTTGATTTTTCAATAAGCTAGGTTAAGCATGAAGTGCATTCCATTTTATCATTTAACTTAACCATAGAAAATAATGTTGCAGCAACCAATATCGCAAGAAGAAACACCATGCACAAGAACACAAGAAGTATCCTGGGAAACCCTTCTCAACAAGGGAAGAAAACCCAGCCAAATCCTTTGCTATATTCTTCAAGAGAAATAACTTCACCACCAAGAAAGACCTAGAACACAAGAGGGTGATCAAACCGTAGAAGACTAGCTCCCAAGAGAGGTAAGCACTTTTTCGCAAGTAGATGTACTTGATGAAATTTCCAAACTCACATGAAAGATATATTTCCACAATGGGGATTTTACTTTTACTTATACTAACCTAAACCTGTCAACTGAAGTGTCTATTGGATCAACAAGTCCAGCCTCTCTAAGTCATATTATAATTATTATAAATATTATTATTATCATCATTATTATTATTATTAGTATTAGTATTAACCAAATTAATTATTTTTTACATTTATTATTAATCACATTAAGGTGGGGTCAGCCTGTACCCTTTACATAACAATTAGGGTTACAAGAAGGTCTAACTCTTGAACAATATATAGAAAAGGATATGATACACCCACTAGTTATCATCCACTAGGGGTACATCCATAGGGATGTCATATCTCTGGTTCACTGCATTACACAGAAGAACCAAATCTTCACACGTTCACATGTGCTCATCCACGGGCACATCCACTCTACAGATCTTCATTCCCACTGCCTCACACATGAGAATCATCTAGATTCTTCTCGTCAATTCTACTGCTTAGAGGAGGCTAATACATCATCTTCATTTCTGTTCACATGATGATCCACCCAGCACTTTGGGATTTCACACATTCACCTCATGCTCAGCTACAGGCACGTCTAACTCAACAGATCGCCTTTCCCACAGGATAATCATCTGGAGTTCTTCTCAACTCTATGAATGGAGGAGGTCATCTCTACGTTCCTAGCTCTGTCTCAGGAAGGAACCATGTACCCTTCTTAGGGGCTTTCTCTCAGGTTTGTAAGCTAAGAGAAAGACTCACATAGATGAAATGATCCACATCTCACAAGTTTGTAAGTTGGAGAATGTCTCACATAGCTGCATTCATCAACGGGATTACCTCTCCAAGGGGATCTGACCGACTAGTTGTTAATCTCACGAGGGCCCTTATAACTGATTATGTTTCCTCCAATATTTAGCAGTGGAGTCTCAGGCCCCTCTTGGGCGAGGCATACCTACTTTAGAGAGGGATGTCCCTTTCAGCCACTTTATCCTGTATGTGTGCATATTGGTCATTTGATTATTTTTGGTGTGCTCTTTGATCATTATATGGCCTTAGTATTTTTTTTTGTATCTTGAGTCTTGAGTCATCATGGAGCCAGACCAGCTTCCCCATAGGTCTCGCCGCTTGTTACAGTTACCACATAATTTTGAGTCTTTTCCTTCTAAAAGGCATAGAATTATTAAATGTGGTACACACACCTCTACTTATCAGACTTGTGATTCTACAAGGATGAGTACTGAACCAAGTCATCAAGATACGAGGATCTCTTCAACTCCCACACCTACTATAGTTAATGGTACCCCTTCGACTCCTTCAACCACAATGGTTGTAGTGTTGGAGGCACCTATTATCACTACTTCTCATCCTATAGTGAATACTCAACCTATAGCCACAAACCCCTTTGGGTCTCTTGGCCATTCACCGGAATATAATGTTCAGTCTATCCCTATGGCCTCTAGTCCCTTTTCCTATGGTATGCCGAATTTTACATCGCATTTTTCAAACTCCATCCCATCCATTGGCCCTAATTCTAGCATTGGACTTGGGGGCATAGCTCCTCCTTATACTCCATTCTAGTTTGGTGCCACTCATGTCCCTCAAATGACTCCTACCATGGGAGGATTTTTGTTTTTTAATCCCGGGTCTAATCATGTTTCTTTTGGATGGAGTAACCAACCTAGAAGACAAGCTTCTGCTAAAGTTCCATCCTTTACACTCACCTCCTCAGTGTTGATTCTGACCAACACGTTTGGCATGATGAATCCACCTTTATCCTCTGGATTCACACCTAGAGGAGGTCAGTTTCACACCTTGGGAAACCCCCAACCCGGGTCCACTCTGGCTGGGGTTAGTTTTTATAACCCTCATCAAAACATTTCTACTAGAATGATTCCCAACCAACCCCTTGTGAATCAACCTGGACGAGGGTCTTAAAATCCCAAACATGGCCATGGTGCTTACCAGAAACCTGGATGGGCTGCAATTCCCCAACCACAATCTTTCCAGGGAGCTTGGGGCCAGATGTTGCAACCCTTTCTCCCTTTTTTGGCCACGCTCAATCTGCCAGACTTCTCTAAGATGATGAACGACCCTATGTGTCATGATCCTACATGGCACCCCATTCCCACCAAGCTTCCTTCAGATATTCCAAAATTCAAAGGCAAGAATGGCGAGGATCTTGGTGATCAAGTTACCACCTTTCACCTATGGTGCTCTTCGAATTCCCTTAACGACAATTCCATTCAGTTAATATTGTTTCAACGCACCCTCACAGTGGTTTCCACAACATGGCATATCGATCTACATAGAGGGGCATACAAGACCTTTAGTCAGAAGGTTTTAGTCTTCCTTAACCACTTCCAATTGTCAGTTCATTACGATGTTGGCCTAGAGATTCTTTTGATCTTACGCCAGGACAAAGATACTCATATATAGGATCACATCCAGGAGTGGCATAGATGGAAGAGGTTGATCAAGACCTGCATACCCCTAGAATTCATGTTAGAGTGGTTCCTTAAGTCTCTACACCCTTATATTTCTAAGGATGTTTCTACATCCGGCGTTACATCTGAGGAAGAGGCGATTTTCAAAGCCCAATAGTTAGATCTTATATATTCTTAATCTGGGATGTTATACGAGATTCTTCCTAACATACCAAAGTCAAACTATGACCCTAGACAAAATCCTAGGCCTCATACCGATGGCATTGTAGGCTCTACCAATGTGAAATCCGTAGACTCGGTGATAATCCATTTGAAAGAGTTTTCTCTAAGCCAGTCTGCAGGAGGGCCAGGTTCATCAGTGTCTTCCAATCCCACTCATTCGGTGGATGTACATTCTATGTAGTCGTCGACCGACCCAAATGATAACCAGTAACCAAGTGGGAATAAGAAGAAAGGATGTAATAATAATCGTAAGGGTGGGAAGAATAATAATAAACCCAAGGACAACGGTAATAATGAGAAGATGAATACTAACGTTGGTGAGGGAAAGAAAGAAATGTGTAAGGTGAAGTTTCCCTGTAAAATTTTTATAGATGATCACCTTACTCATTTATTCCCCAAACTTGCAGAAGTTGCGAGTCTCTCATCTCTTCTACTCGTCGTGCTAATGAATCCTTTTCCACATAATCAACACATGTCCTCGAGCTCCTCAAATTCTGTAAATGTGGTGAGTGGGAGTTAAAAACCACTAGCATAAGATGATGACCATTTATGCATCAATATGGTCAAATATGAGGTTAATGTAGCCACTCGATCTCCTAATTACAGTTCTCCACAAACTGTACTTGGTCTAGAATCTCCTCTACCCCTAGAGACACCCCTACAGATCAAAAAACCAGAGCGACTACCTCGTATTCTGAAAGGAGTACTCAAGCACTCTACCCATGATCCTAATGCTAGATTCACCCAGAATTTCTCTATTGTTGAGGACTTAGGTCAAACCCCTTGTGCAAGGTTGACCCTAGAGGTACTCCAGACGTGTCCTTCATAGACAAATGTCTTGCTATCTGTGTTAGGAGCTCTATATCCTAGTGGCTCGAAAGTTATCAAGTTTGACATCATAGATGTGAATCCTCACTTGCCTTACCATGTGGCTTTCCAAATCCACGTGCGTTACTTGAAGTATACCATCAAGCGTATTATTGTTGATGAAGGCATTGCAACATGTGTGACCCTGGTCTGTTGGAAATCCCTCGGCTGTCCAACTCTCTCTCAATCTCCAACCATGTTGAATGCTTTTGACGGTCGTTCCTTCCACCCTCATGGTATTCTTCCTACCTTTTCGGTCCAATTAGGTGGTAAGATGGTAGAGGTGGATGTTGAGGTGGTTGATGCACCCCTCAATTATAACTTGTTGCTAGGATGCAATTGGAATTACACTATGACTTCCATAGTATCGCTTGTCTTTCATACTCTTTGTTTTCCTCACGATGGGAATATCATGACCATCGATCAGTTGTCCTTTGTGTATGTTATCCCCAATGCATATGTTGGATCATTGATCCCCATGATCGACCATTATCATCCAGCAACTGAGAATATTGATGTAGGAATGTATTTATCCCTTATGGGCACCTTCAACTTCATGGTATTGGTTCACCATATTTACGCCATGTCTAGTAGGCTCATTTCTTCAGAGAGGTATGTTCCTTTCTGCACTTCCTATTTTAACGATCCTTGGACCCTACCTTCCTCGAATGTGTCTTGTGAATCTTAGTCGCATGTTGGAATGGCCATGCCACTATTGGTAGTAGAGATAGTGTATCATTTTTTTCTTAACTCTTTCACTGATCCCGATCCTATTACCTCACAGACAGATGAGGAGGATCTTGTTCTTGAGCCCATGTGGGCTACTTCGTCGTATTTTTCACATGATTTCCTTGATGATACTTTTCCCTCAGATGAATATAACATCGAGGCCATGAATGGTTCTAAAAAATCTTGGGATGATATGCATCATCTCTCTTATTTTCTCCCATAGCTTTCTAGAATCGAACAAGATGACTTTATATCTACTTTGAGTGAGATAGTCAGTCACATCGCAGTTCCGCTTGATACACACAGAATTTATGTCGAAGGAAATATGGCAAGTATCTTACCTACCGTCACTATCGATATCTCTCGTACCTCTGGCAATATTTAAAATGTACACATCGGTGTGGATTGTTAGCCAGAAGAAATCATGATCTACATAGAAATCTTCAAGGAATTTCGAGATGTATTCGCTTGGTCATATGAAGATATTATAGGAATCAACCCTCAAATTGTCGAACATGAGATTAAAACTTACCTGGATGCTAGGCCTGTTTGACAATGTCTTAGAGTTGTCAATCCTCGGAAGGCCCCTACTATTAAGGCAAAGGTAGAGAAACTTCTTAATGTTGGCTTCATCTACCCAGTTCCCTTGACTGAATGGGTATCCAATCTCATTCCTGTGAATAAGAAGTAAGGAACCATCTGTGTATGCATGGATTTTCATGATCTGAACAAAGCCTGTCCTAAGGAAAAAATTTTGACACCTTTCATCGATCATATCCTTGATGAGTGTGCAGGAAGAGGAGTGTTTTCTTTCATGGATGAACTTTCAGGGTATAACCAAATTCAAATTAAACCCGAGGATCAACATAAGACGACATTTATTTGTCCTTGGGGTACTTTTGCATACCGGAAGATGCCTTTCGGCCTTTAAAATGTCGGAGCAACCTTCCAACGTGCTATGACCTTTGCTTTTCACGATCTCAAGAATAGAGTCAAATCTTATCTTGATGATCTTGCTGCTCACTCCCATAAGAGAGTGGATCACCCTAAGCACCTTCAACTAGTTTTTGAAAGATGTTGTCATTATCGCATCTGATTGAACCCTCATAAATGCATCTTTTGTGTTAGTAAAATCTTCATACCTCTCCCATCTCCCCAAGATTTGATTTTGACCACATCACCCCAACATGACAACCTCATTAAGAAATAAATATCCTTGACTTTAATCCTTAATGGTTGTCCATCAAGGTTGAAGCTCTCACTGTTTGGATCCAAATAATCCACGAGCAACTGTAGCAATCTCACTTGGGACCTCATCCCTTTGAGATCCCAAAACTTATACAACCTACATATTTTCAAGGCCATTTGGGCCGTCGAATCTGTTTCCATGGCAACATCCACCTCCTCATGTTCTCTTTCCCTCCACTCTAGCACCATCTTGCAAGAGAAAAATCATTTTTTTATTTAGAAATCATCAAAAACAATGTTTACGAACATATACGCGAGCTGCAGGATTCACATTCATGTATAGGGTTGAGTATATGCTAGCTTTCTTTTAGACATCCATGTATAATCATGTGTATACACTACCCGATGAACGATATTCCACGTACACCTAAACTTCTAATTTGCGCCCTAAATAACTTAAAAATTGAAACCTAAATAAAAAATGTAATCCACTAAAAATAAAGAGGAGGGGAAGAGGAATTACTTGGTCAAGACGTTCATCGATTCTGTCACTCGTAGCTCCCGCAATCACCAGTTGAAGATCGGAGATAAGTTGGTCCTAAATCCATTATTTGGGTAAAAAAGTAAAATGGTATAGTAAACTTGGTTTTTGTTACTATTTATAGAAAAAAATTACACACTTTGCATAGTTTCGGATAATATTTTCGCTTAATGGACTAATACAATAGTGGATTGAGTTGGTTTTTGTAGTTTTGTCGAGGGATTCTTGCGGTTTTTATCGTTATGTTGATCATTCGTAACTTCAGACAGGTATTTTTCGCCACCCAGCATATAGGATAGGTATCCAAACCATCATGCACACTTGCATCCTCCTATAACTGTCACTCATATGCCTTAGGTACGAACCCATTTTTTAGCGACACAGAACTTTCTATCTGCTACTAGAAGTGTCGTTATCAAATGGTAGAGACTTGCCAAACATGGGTACCCTAGTTAGATCCTCTGCTTCATTCGGTGCCCATTGAGAAATTTTTTCCATAGGACTAGGAGTCCCTTATAGCTAATACATGACTTTATGTTGAACCTCATTACTCACTCATAAACATGCTGACCTATACCTAGAGGACTCCCAAGTGAGTTTGATTTAGTCTCTTTTCTGACTCGTTTTCAAAAAGTGAAAAGATTGTCGAGTGAACTTGTCTCTTTCACACTCGTAAATTGGATTTGAAAGTATGTCTATTTGGTAAAATTTATCCCTTTTTAAACCAAGTAGACTAAGATTACAAAAAGGGACATTTTTTGGCGTTACGTTGTGATTGCATCTCATGCCCTTGCTTGCAGTATTGAGCCTATTGTCGGTTCTTGCTTTGCGTTATAAACCGTTTGCCTCAACATTTTTGCATCCTCAACCAAGAATAGCCTTGTTTATATCCTTCTCAACGTGAAACCCCATACCCAGGAGGGAACATTCCCCCGAGTGTCCATCTCCCGCATGCACCTCCTTGTATTGAGAATAGGTATGTTCCATTGTTGGAACTAATTTTTCTTACTTACGACACTCGTTCCCTCCTCTATATCATAGCATTCATTTGACTATGAAAAAACAAGAAAATACGGGCGGGAAGGGAGTATTATATTATATTGGAAGCATTTGTGTCGCCTTTGAACAGAGCACAAAATTTTTGAGTCCACTTGTCATCATAATTTTGGGTTTAGCGTGACCTTAGGAAGTTGATCTTGTTACATAGAGTTTATTCCCCCAACTAGTTACTCTTCTAGTCCCTATGGAGAATTTGATGGATGCCTCCTGCATCTCATGGTTTCATCATTGATTCTATGTTGCCAGAGTCTTCCATATGTCTCATGCTCTTGTTCGAAGGATGTCTATCAACCTGTGTCAGCCATTTCTCATAACTCTTGACTTTTCATGTAGGCCATACCCTCAGTTTGTCTTAGAATCACATGAAGTTATAGTCCTATTGCACACCCTAGTCCTACTTTCTGCATTGGTAGGTAACCTTGAATCCAGCAGTCGACATTTCATCATTGGTCATTGACTGGGTGGTTTCCCTTGTGTTCAATGGTAATACATCTATTCACACATTGGGATTTGTGCAGTGTCTTGGATTACATTAGCCTTATTGGTGGTTTCCTCACCTTTGTCAGCAGTTTCCCTCATTGGCTTCTATTCAGAGGGTATTTTTCGTGTACCCATTGCACCTCGAACATGCAAAAGACGTACAAGTTCGTTGGTTCGTGGACATGTTCTTCATCTGATTTCCTCCAAATCATCAAGCTCATGCTTTGTACCTCGTGTTGAATGATGAGAGATGCCTTAATTCTCTCCTTTCAATGGGTCTCCTTCCATCGACTTTAGCTCATCTATTCTGGAAACGAGACCTAGATTCCTATGAGTAGCTAGAGTCTTGCAGTCATTAGTGGAAGGTTCTCTCGCCATCGATAGTTGGGAATACATCAATGTCTCTCGATCAATGGATTATTCAAGTGTTCGACCCTGAATCCTTTATTCACACTTGTAAGAATGTACTCGATGCCTTGATACTTAATTTCATAATCGGTAGGTTGTCTTGTGTTTGTTAATGGTATATCTCAATGACCGGTAATCAAACGAAGTCTCATTGTGTTCGACCTCAACTCCTTTATTCACATGATGTAGACTTGCACCTTTGGCGGATTGTGTAGAATACTTGAAGACATCAGTTTATAGTCGCATATTTCCAGAGTTGTTTCTACCTTTTCATTGGACCAATACCTGTGTGACTTCAGTGATCATGGGAGATCAGATTGTACTCCATTGTATACAGATATCTTCAGATTGATTTTGAGACTGGTTTTACGGGGCCTTGTTCATGACTATGATAGCCTTTGTCATGTAACCACATTTGTATTTTCTTATTCATGGCCATGGATAGGTTTTTGGTATGTTTTCACATGGGTCTACAGTGTAATTCAAATTGGCAGTCATGTATGCAAAGTCAGTACTGATGATAATGAGCAACTAGTTCTTCCAGCTAGGTCCCCATTACTCCACTTATGGGTTTTATAATGTATTTCAGCCATTGCAGATACTCCTCTAACCTCACACATTAGGGGGCATCTGTTATAGCAATATTTGCCTCACCCTATGAAATCTTGCACAGAGGGCCTTTTTCCATTTCCCTATGCAGACTTGAAGTCCCTTTTTGCAAATCCCAGAGCTAAAAATAGTATTTTTCCACATATACGCGCTCTGTCTATATCAAAACATGTGTATATGCAGGTTTCACCACTACAGCCTGTGTACATTGGGAAATGTGCCCAAAATTAAAAAATGGTGTCGGGTTTCCATGTCACATCATGAGATCAATGATCCTTGGCCTTCCATATATTGGAAACGTTCTGAATCTGCCCTTCAGTTCCACTTGAAGGCTACAAATGGGACAAATCCAAGCTATGGAAAAGAGGAGAAAGAATTCAACTTTGAGAGAAAAGTTACTCTGGAGAAATTATTCACTTCACATTGAGTCTGCATCCCTTTTTCCTTTAAGTCTGAACACATTTTTCAATCCCCAAGATCTTCCCTTATTGATTGAGAAATTCATTGTCTCTCTTATATGAGCTTTCCTTTGGTGAAGGATTGAAGTGGTAGAGGCCCAGCTGAAAGGAACTTGGTTTCTCGGTTCTAAACCATGCTGACACAGAAGTTTGCAACTCATTCACTTTTGTTGATTATATCTTAATAGAAATACTCTTTTCTCGTCCAATTAATATCTCGCAAATATTTGAATTATTATTCCATGGGTGTATTTGTTATGAATGTTGATGGATTATTCTATTGAATGTGATAACATTATATATTATCACCATATGCTTGTGTCACTTGGTTGTTGAGGACTAGTTGCAAGTATATTGCTTTGGGTCAAGTGCTCAACATTGGACTTCATCGAACGTCTAGATGAGGTAGGCCTTTTATCTTGTCTTGCTAGCATATTTTTTTATATAGCATACTTTAGATTAGATTTTATTTCTGCAATCATTTCCGTCTGTTGTAGTTTACCCCTAGCCATAGAGAGATTTTCCTCATAACAATAGTCAAATTGTTTGCGTGGCACATCATCTTCTTCTATGAAAACAGATTAAACACCCAAGATTTTCTCAACATAATTGACATTTAGATGAGGGAATTTCTCAATGTAAGGTGAGATATGATCTTCTCTGATAACAATAACATTATTTCCATCCTTAGGGATAGACAGATGTGACCCATCTAAAGACAAGTAATATTCTCTGATAACAATAACGTTATTTCCATCCTTAGGGATAGACATATGCAACCCATCTAAAGACAAGTAACCACATGTTAGGGCTTGCCAATCTCTTCCCAAAATAATTGAGTAATTGCTGACATGTTGGTTGTGGAGCCTGATTATCTTCCTGATGCAGAGGTTCTTTGCTTTCAGCCGTGTCTATACCCCATGAAGTATTTACACCCCAGAAGTATGTACACTCTTCCACGCGGGGGAGTGCAGAGGGGGGGTACCCCCTCTGCGGGGTTCGGGGGGGAGATCCCCCCAGCTGGGGGGTCTGGGGGCAAGCGGGCCCCCAGCGGGGGTTCGGGGGCAGCGTCCCCTGATGGGGGTTCGGGGGCGAAGCCCCCGAAGCAAAAATTTCCTTGTAAAAGTATATGTAATTTCATTGTAAATCTGGACCGTTCATTATAAGGTCACAGATCTAACGGTAGAGATTATGTTAGGGTTTTTTGCCCTAGAAGGCAACCCTCTTTTATGAGGGAAATGTATTGCGGCTATTGATTGATGGTGAATATTGTATTCTGAGCGAGGAGACTGTGAGAGAAAGAAGAGGAAGTTACAGCGGGTTTTGATGTAGGTTGCATCCCTTCATTTGTTGGATAATAATAAAGGAAGGACCTGGCAATTTCTCTGGTGGACGTAGCCCACACTGGGTGAACCACGTAAATCTGTGTCTCTCTTGTATTGTGTGTCTTATGTGTTTTGTTTCTGCATTCGTTTTATTTTATTGCTCCGCGGTCCTGTTTTCTAACAACTGGTATCAGAGTGTAAGGTAACTCGCAGGAAAAGAGGGTTCCTGGTTCGAGTGGGAGCAATGTCGGAAGATGGAAAGTTTAGGGTCGAGAAATTTAATGGCCAAAACTACCAGTTATGGAAGATGCAGATG
>ML777042.1:790767-806515 GCA_009831015.1 Picea engelmannii
TTCTTGCGGGTTAAACTACATAAGAGTTCGATTAGGTTTGGAAAGGGAGCTAAACTCTCTCCTAGGTTTGTGGGACCCTTCGAGATTGTGGAGAGAAAGGGGCCCGTGGCCTATCGACTAGCCTTGCCTGATTCTTTGAGGCGTATGAAGATTTTTTTCATGTATCTGTTTTGAGACATTATGTTAGTGATCCTACACACATGGTTGACATGAGTTCCTTGCAGGTATCGGATGAGGGAGCGCTCACGGCTGAGCCAGTCTGCATTTTAGATCATCGCGTTCGACAGTTACGACGTCGAACGGTAGATCAGGTCAAGGTCCAGTGGGACAATTACAGTCCGCACTCGGCGACCTGGGAGGACGCATATGATATGCGCCAGCAGTTTCCTTTTTTGTTTGATAGATAGACTTATGATACTGTGGTACTTATGATATTATGGTACTTTATTTCGGCATTGATACTGAGAAACTTCTGGATGAAGTTTAGACCAAGAGGGGGTGTATGTAACATCCCACTCTGGCGCACTTACCAAACTTATTCTTTGAGGACACTTGCTCACAAGTGATCTGGATTTTTATGATGATAAAACTTTTTCCTTCATTATGATGTGTTAAGTTATATGACAGGATGTTTTTACTACCTTGATGTAGACAGGTGCTGCTGACTCAGTTTCATTGAGTGTGTAGGGTTTCGAACCTTGAGGATGCAGAGGCATCAGTGGAACTCCCTTGGACTCCGGATTGAGTCAGGGAGTGGGCTAATTGGGTTGTTTCATTTACGGTGATATTGTTTTGATTTGATGTTATTGATTTTATGATATGTTGTTAACATGATCTGATATGATGGTTGATGATGCAGGCTGACGATAGCTTGTCGACCAAGACTCACATATGGAGTAAAGGGACCACACATGAGTTCCAGAGATATTGAGGGAGAGGGGTGGATAGCAGCCCTGCCACAGCCTACTAGCACTCCCTCCGTGGCTCGAACTATAGGTTAACGATTACCTAGTTCTAGAGGATCCACGATGCCGTGAGGGCAGACTGCGACAGTCACTCACGATGATTCTAAGGGGCACGCAATAATGCGGGGGCCTTATTCCTTAGAGCCCTTAGTCTCCCACAAGTTCACCTGGTGGAGTGTTGACTCCAGGGGTTATAGAGTCTACCAATCCATCAAGTCAGCGAGTGGCACCCTTGGAGCACGTGGCGCATCCTAAAGGGCACGTCGCGCAAAGAAATACAAGTCAACAAGTGGCACCCTTGGAGCACGTGGTGCATCCTGAAGGGCACGTCGCGCAAAGAAATACAAGTCAGCGAGTGGCACCCTTGGATCATGTGGTGCATCCTGAAGGGCACGTCGTGCAAAGAAATACAAGTCAGCAAGTGGCGCCCTTGGAGCACGTGGTGCATCCTGAAGGGCACGTCGCGCAATGGAAGCAAACGAGGCGAGTGGCACCCTTGGAGCACGTAGTGCATCCTGAAGGGCACGTCACATGGATGATGATGATGAGACAACTTAAATGACCCTAAGACCTTAACGCCTGATAAAAATTCTTAAAACGACTCCCCTAATCAAATTGTTTCCCTGTTCAAATCAAAACCTAAATTAAAACATCTCTAAGTTAAATTTGAGAAGCCCTAAGAAAAGATTCTACAAAAATAAACCTAGGGCGTAAAATAAAACCCTCCTAGGTGTTAATTAAAGTTTTCTTAAAAGTAAAGGGGGTAAAGTAATGAGGGAATTAAATTAAGTGAAACCCATGGCTTTTAAATGATAAAGAAGAGATAAAATGTATTAAAGTGTGGGAGTACAAAAGCTAGGAATTTAAAAATATATTGAAAAGATTAAAAACCGCATTTATCTTTTGGGTTCAAAAATAAAAATAACAAGAGAGAATTAAATAATAGAATTAAAGAGACGAGAAATTAAGGAGTAAATTAGGGAGTAAATCAAGGAGTAAATTAGGAGTAAATTAAGGAGCGATTTTTGGGGGAGTGAGGGAATTGAGTCTTTTAATAATTAAAAAGAAATTAATTTTTGGAGAACCATAGGGATGAGAAACACTTGGACGACAGAGAATGTTTTGAGGTTAGTCATTAAAAATTAATTAATTAATGATTTAAGAAAGTAGGTGGGTTTCAAATTCTATAAAAGGAGGGGAAAGGAAGGAAGAAAGAAGAACGGTTAGTGAATGTCACGCTGCCGAATTGTGGCTTGATGGATTGCTTGTGAGGAGTTGGGTTTATCTCAGCTGTGTTGGAGTGGTAGCTCAGCCGTGGAGGCGAGCTGGGACGCTAGTCTATCTCTGGTTCTTGTGTGGCCCCTTTGCGGCTCGGGCTGCTAAGGGGGAAGCAGAGTACCCCTAGCATTTGGCTGGGAGGTACCGGTGAGTCCTCTATGGTCGGGAGCGAGAGGAGTACGAAGAGCGGGATGTGGAACGAAGCGCAGGACATCAATCCGAAGGGAGGGGCTAAAAAGGCACAGGTATGCTTTTCATTTGAATGGTAGAAGGAATGGTTTACCATGATGTTCTGAAATTTTCTGATATAGATATTATAGTATTCTGGTATTCTGGTCTAGTATAGATATTTCGTTTTATCATGATGTTCTAAAAATTCTGATATTGGAAATTTATTATACACTGTGAGAACTTCTTGTTTTGGTCATTGATCGTACCGTGGGTGTTTGTTATTGTTCTCGTGTGTTTTTGCAAATTGATTTTAGGCGTTCTGCCACTGTCATCTTATGCGTTTAGCAAATTGATTTTAGGCATTTTGCCTCTCTTATCTTGTGTGTATTTTCAAACTGATAGGGGCCGGATAACCTGCATTTCAAATGTCTAAATGATATGTGTTTTACTGAAAAATCTCTGGGCGTTTTTTATCTGCGATTAAGGGTTTAATGGTCTGAATTTGTTGTCATGTGCATGCCGAAATTGTCTGCATTAGTCATCCCTGCTTTCTAGAAATTAGTTTAAATGGTATTGTTATATTAAATGATCAGGGAGGTTTAAAAATCGATTGGGCATTTGTATCCCTACATTGCAGCAAATTTCGCTAAGGAAATGCCCTTCTGATTCTGTAACTTAGTTGGTGTTTCATTGATTACTGCGTGCCTGTAAAATCGTACTGCATTTCGTCTGATTATTGCCTACCTGTAAATCGCATTGCATTTGTTTGATTATTGCATGCTTGTAAGTCGTATTGTATATCATTGATTATTGTGTGCCTGTAAATGCGTAATGCATTTCGTTTTTTGATTGCTGCGTTCTGGTAAAATCGTGTGGCCCTTCATTCTGGCAGTGCGTTAAACCCCTGGCAATGCGTTTTAATGGGCTTTAAGTAACTGCGTTTTAATGGTGCCACTGCATGCGTTTTTATATATATTACCGCACGAGTTTATTTCCTGAAGGTGTACGTTTTTCCCTTAGAAAATTTTGGCATTTTACTGTCTCTTACCTTCAACTGAGGTTTTTGTCGATTAAAAATGGGTTTAAGGAAAATATTACTTCGTCTGATCCGTTTCTGCATGCGATTTGGTCTTAAACTGGCCCGATCTGGAAGTGTTGATCGGAATTGACTGTTGCATGGTTGAAATAGTCCTGGCTATTCATTATGTCCCTTGTATGTTGAAGTCTGTTGAAATCTATACATGTTGTTAGGGTTTTTGACATCAGAGACGATTTGCCCCAGATCTTTAAATGTTAACTTAGTATTTTGTGATTTGAGGCAATTAGATATTTAAATGGCGTTGCAAAAGAATGGCCTGGAGCTATGGATCTACTTTAAAGGTTGTCTGCAACGGGCAATCTATTTATAATGGAAATGCAGAATGTATAGAAGTGTGTCTGAGATAAGGATATAGAAAAGACATTCGAATAATGATCGGGGTTCTGTTATCTTTAGACAGAAGCTAAACTCTATACAATGCTCTTCAATATTCATAAAATTATTTTTCTAGCATGCAGCTAAATATTTAAAGAATCTTCGCATGCAAAGATATGGTTAAAAGTTCTTGATCTGAGCTGAAGTTGTCTTACAATGGAGAATCCCTTCAGGAAATCAGAATGTTAGGATTTGGAGGCAAATTGTTGGCAAGAATGTGAAAAATGCATATAAATGATGAGTGAATGGCAAGAACCTAGAAGCCTGTCTAATCGAGTATTGGCCCTGTCTACTCGAGTAATGGCCTGAACTATTATAGGTTGTGGATCATGAAAAGTTCGTCATGTTCTTCCTAGAAGTGGTTCTAGTTATTGCAGATTGGTAGACAATGATAGATCAATAAGGTTTTAAAATATAGGAAACTAGAGATCTCAAGATGAGACTGATTAGTTGACCTGAAAGAAACTGTTGTTGAAAATATGTTAAGATTTAAATTCTAGAAGGATAGGGTAATAGCTTTTAGAGTTGGAATTCTATACCTCCTTAAATGCAGAACATTTACAAAAGAAAAAATTGCACCTGTATACTAGAATGGTTGTCGTAACGAGGCGGTTCGTTACAGTCTGTGAGATTGGATATGTTCGAAGTTTTACCTTCCATGAAATATCTAAGACATTGTTGTTGTTCTGGTACAATTACAATATCCAAAAGAGTAGCATCATCTTTTATGTTAGCCAACTGATTTAAAATATTATACTTTGAAGGAGTGGTGACTTGATGACTGGTAGAAAGGTGGTAATCTTGTGAGTTGGTATTTTGAGTGGATGTACTAGGGGAAAAAGTAGTATTGGAAAAATCATCTTTGCCCTTATTGGAATATGATTTATTTATGGTATTAACTACCATAACGACATCCTATGGGGCCCAATATAAGAAAGCAATGGTAGTATCTGGTTTCTTGCCAAAGATTCAATCCCTTGTGTTTTTCCTAATTTCACATGTGCTTTCCTCGTGATGTTCTTCACAAAAGTTACATCGGGCTCTGGGGAAATATGGCCTTTGGTTGAAAATTATTGCTAACAAAATTTTAGTAGCAGCCTGGGTAGAGGCCTCGATGGTGGAAGTAGAAGCAATTCCCTTCATTTCAAAAGAGATCATGCGATTATTAATGTCTTGCATAAGTTACAAAATGGTAGACATATCAATTTTATTGGCATAGTGCTCCTTAGGGAGACCAGTTTTTTCTAGATGCTCTTCATACTCCAAACAAGTCTAAAGGCTAGCTCCGATATTATCTATGTCTTTCTCTTCCAATTTGTGAGGATAGGCAGAGGGTAAATCATTGTAGTAATGAATGAACGCGGATTGATTTTGAGGTCTAATCAGTTCAAGGATTTGATTATATAACTTGGTGAAGTGAATATTGAAATCATTAATGGTTTCACCCTTGTTATATGTAATTTTATTGTACTCCTTTAATCGATTGGTTGGACTCTTGGGTTGTCCAAAAGTGGACTTGAACCAATAGACCTACTCTTCCCAGGTAGAGAATATTTTCGGAGGCAAGTTGAAGAATTCAGTCGCAGCTTTTCCTTCTAGAGAATTTACAAATAAATGAATACATGTATCATTGTCATTTGCACCAATTTTATGACAGACATTCAAAAAAGAAATCAAATGCTCTTATGTGGAAATAGTGTTGTTTCCTGAAAATGTAGGCAAATGATCTTTGAACTTTGGCAAAGGATTGGCTATAGGCGCAAGATTCAAGGGAGAAGACACATTCCATGGAGTAGTAGTATCATCTTCCTTAAATTGAAATAAGCCATATTTCTTAATGAACTTGGTCAGGTTTGTGGTAGATTGAACATTAACATCATGGCTATAGATACTCCCGATCAAAGTCGAAGCAGAAGTTTGTGAAGAAGATGAACTACTAGTGCCACCTCCAAAACCACTGCTTCATGTTCCACTACTAGTCCCTGAGATTTTGAAGATGTAAGGAAGTGGAGAAGGTGAGGAAATAGTTGAATTAGACAAATATCGATGAAGCTTAGGTTGTTGTCCTTGGAAAACAACTTTTCTTCTTCCTACTTTGGGAATGAGAGGAAAGTCAGGTGATTGACCTCATATTCATCGAGATACATGGGAGGAAGAGTAAATAACATGTGCTAATGTCAGGTTTCGTTGAGGGCTCATTTCCTTTGGTCATCCAAATCTTTTTGGAGATGGACTTCAACAGCAATAACTTCCCAATATTGGTGTAACTCAACCCTAGTATGAGAATTTCTTAGGATTTCTTGAAATAAGGTAAATGAGATGTTGTTTTGATTGACGTGGCCTTCAGTAATGTTAGGTTGATCAAGGGTAGGAATGGTCATGATATCCAATTAATGATGAGTATGGCTTCTAATCATTCACTAATGGGAATCCCATTGTTCCCTAATTCGAGCCTCTTCAGAAACAACTTCCCAAAAATGATTCGGTTCAGCCTAACTATTGGTAGTATCAAGAATAAGATTTTACAAGGTAAGGGTAATGCTATTTTAATCCTCTAGACCATCACCTAGGTTGGGATATCTTTGAGTAGGCACAGTCATGAGTCAAGAGAAAAATCTGAACAAAAGTATACAAGCTATAAACAGAAAATAAGCAGAAATTAAAGCAGTAAATATAAAAAATAATTTTACAAGTGTACAAAAATGAAAAACCATGGAAATGAAAATGGAGTCCTTCATCCCCAGTATGGTTGCCAAAAAAAATGTTGAGTAAAAGAAATGGAAGTCCTCCTCACAACATTTTTTCGAATCTTGTTTGGCTAAGACAAGATATGCGGGATTATCACCCTAATTTATAGCCTTATTGCAAGCTCAATTAACCTTCAAGTTATTAAATTAAAGACCAACTGTTGTTTTTTAATCATTAATCAAATGAAAACTAAAATAAAGAAGTCTGATTTTTTAGATAATAATTTAAACAAGAAGAAAAATCACAAAATATGATAGAAATAAGAAATACCAAGAGATTTGCAAAACCATCAATGATTTTATTCATTCATTCTGTAATAGCCAATACACTTCACATACTTTCAAAGTATGGACTCGATGAAATTTTAGCATCCTAAGGTAACACACACATAAGCCAATGGTGCCTTCAAATCAAACCAAGAATGATAATCTAACATCCAAAGCTTTCACTTTGTTATGACTCTACACAAGAATCCTATTTAGCACTGAGAAATTAATCCAGAAACCAAAATAAGTCTACAGACTATCAAACAGACAATCAATACGGAAGCATATCAGAATTCAATACTCCTTGGTCCTAGATTTTCGTCACCTTCAACAAACCCTGCTATCACAAGAAGTGTCTTAGCTTAGAAATCATAGATGAATGAAGTAGTAATGAAATCTCACTTGGAAGTAAGAGCAAACCTTATCAAAGCCATGTGTTCTTCTTCCTTTTGTCCGGTTTACCTCCTTTTAATATTTCCAATGTAGTTGAATTACTCAACCACTTCTAGTTAATTTATTAGCTAACAACTAGTTAGTTAATAGGAGAGTTGTTAAGTAATTTAATAAATAATAATATGATAAGGGTATTAAATAAAACTAATAAGTGAGGACCCCCTAATTCTCTTTAATTAATAAATAACCCATTTCATCCTTGTATCTTCCAGCTTGAATGAATGACATATAAATCTCACCATGTCATACAATCCATGTCATTATTATGTACAAAATGAAATAATCATAAGAGCCCCTTGTCACTCCATGTGGAAATTATGCATTTATAAAAATCTATCCATTTCATAATTTATCCAAACATGAAGCATGTAAAATATAAGGTTGTTCAACACAGTGTTATCAAATATGAGTTTTCCAAAATAAACATTAGTTGTCCACAAATGATAAGTTTTGCAAAATAAAGTGCAAACAAGTCCATATATAGCTGCCAAGGAAATTATGAGAAACCATATTTATTGTGAGAGGATTCCCCTCGCTTGCTATGACTACTCTCAGCCTTTTCATTTTTTCCAATTGATGATTATACCTTAGCATATTTCTTATCATTCTCTTTCATATGGGAATTGATTGAATGAGATGATTCTTGTGATGATTTTGGTCTGGCTGCTGCTGCTTTCTCTTCCTTGAGATTTTATTCCAGCACAGTGATTTTGGCCTTATGATGGGCATGTGAGTCTTGGGATTGAGGCTGTAAATTTTGATGTGAAGGAGGTGGTGGTGGTAGTGAACCAATGGGAAAAGAATGAAAGTGAGGATGTTGTAGGTTATCAATATTTGGCCATCCTTGTGAGTGTTTGGGAGGAGGGTGCATAATATCTTGTCAACCATCTCGTTCTGGCACAACTAAAGGATTGGAATTATGATTTGGAATTGGTATGCCAATATTTGGGCGTGGATTCTCAAGAATAGGTGGACGTCTATAATCTTGTTGGATAGCCAAGTTGAGGAACCATGTTTGTAACAATTGATTAAACTCTTTCGATTTTGCATCAAAATGTATAGATAACCTTAATCTTTTGTTTCCCCTTTTCCAGGGACCCGATACTCTGCCTTTGTTATTATTCCTCTTGCTATGACTGCCCCTACTGAAAAATCTCATTCTAACACACATTCACAAATATAATAACCAGAGCACGACTAATCAATCATCTAAAATTTTGCAAAATAATAATTTAGACCTGGCTCTATATACGTAACAATACATGTGCAAGAAATCAATATGCATTCCACATTCCAGAACTAGTAATTACTTAGAACGGGGATTTATAGAGCTCTTGGGATTTCATGATCAGGCTTGTAATTAGCGGAAAATTGTAAGTATGATCAGGAAGTGCAATACGGATTGTTCATTTACCATAACTAATTCCATCACATTGTTATTGTCAACATCTTTTCATATGAAACAGAGAAGAGATAAAACCAACTAAACACTCCTTTTTCAACTTATATAATTCTTCCATGAAACGTTTCTTACAATTCTAATCTAAGCGTGGGAATAAAACATGTATTTGGGTTGATGGAAGGGATTGTAATGAATGAAAAATGTTAAGTGTGATGGGAAAACAAAATGGACATGCTTCTACTACAATTATCTCCATTATCATTCAATCCTTACAATTCCAACAAATAGGATTATAGTCACCATACAACCATAGTTTTCAATAAAATCGGTTTATCTCTCATTCCATAAAGTTTACATTTCGAAAACATAGTTGTGAAATGTCACTCAATAGTTTTTTCATCACTCGAATTGTTCTCAAAATATTTTCATGTCACACTCCAAACATTATTTCCTTTTTTTAAATTATCAATATCCATGTATTAATTCCTACTTAATACCAATTTCCATCTTCAGTCAAAAACTTACATATTATTGTCAATCATCAAATGTGGAACATTCATGTAGAAAATGCTCGAAATATCAACAGAGTCATCAAACAAACCTTTGAGTCATACAAACAAACATTTGTTTATCTACGCTCTTAAATGATCGATTTCATTGCTTGTCAAACAACACTCGAATGATCAAATCACAACAATGCTCGTTCAATCCAACCCAAAACTGGATAGAGCCTCTTATTTGCAAGGATATGAAAAAAAAATGTATGCATTGAAATTACTTAATCAATATCATGGTATCATGCCCCTATTATGGCCAAAAGGTCACGAAATCGAACCTGGCAGAGATGTTACGAAACAACAGGGGTTTCAAAACTTTATCACCACCGAAGCATAACCATTAAATATGTGAGGCCCAATGGGTTAGTAAGAAACAATTGCATACTCTAGTGTGACATTTGTCACAAATCTAATCATAATACACAAAGATAGTTATGCCTCCTTCTTGTTTTCAGTCCCAAACAATGACCATGATCAAAATGACAAGGGTTTTACAATATTGTGGTTGCCAACGAACAATAGAATGTCAATAATAGGAGGGATTTGAACCAAAACGTTTTAGTTGGGACTTGGACCAAACAAAATGTGCATGCGGGTACACCAACAAGGTTATTCATAGGGTTGCATGATATTTCATGAAACAATGTAGGGTCTGCAACACTAAAACACCAAATACCCAAATCACTAGACCTTTCCATTTTAATCAGCCATAGACAAATGAAGACCAACATGATAAATAGGTAACCAACAACAATAACTATGGAAATCAACCATCCATCATAACATTCAAACTTTTGTGCATGCATTTTTCCAAAAACAGGAGCAAAACCACCTTATTTTTCTTCAAAAATGAATATGAAAGCATCGAATGACAAGGACAACATGTAGTTACAGAGCTAGGCATAAATTATTAAGAAAAAACCACATTAGATGATATGGAATTGAAACCCTAGCACATGGTGTTGTGCATGTTAAAAGGCACCTTCGAGCGGTTGTTGCGGTTACCAGAGCTCAATTTCCACTAACGGATGAAATAAATGCCAAAACCCGAAATGCTAGCTTCGAACAACAAGTCGGTGCATTAATTATTGGTCATGTCATGCTAGGGTGACGACCAGCATTAATCACCCACTAAACCCAAGACAAGCCACGTCAAAACTGTCGGATTACTGACAGAGGGGGTGAATCAGAAATAGAGCGATTCAATCCTTTTTAACCAAAATATGCAAGTGTTATATCAATGTATCATTATCATCCAATAGTTGCAGAGTAAATAAACAATGAACAAATGAGAAATCATACACATACACAGTAAACCAATGTTTTTACGTGGAAACCCAAAGTGGGAGAAAACCATGGAATTTTTTTTCTTATATGTCTTTAAGAATTACATTCATTGGAAGCACCAACTTCCTTTGTTTTCCAGCTGCAACTCGAAGGAGGCTCCAACCCCCTAGTTTCTCACGCTACAGCCTAAGGGAAGCTCCAACTCCCCAATTATCTGGCTACAAGCCCCTATGTTCTCTGGATACAACCAGAAGGTGGCTACAACCACCTGTCCTTGCCTCGTCCAACTGCTTTGACGTATAAATAGAATAATGGAACCACTGTCACACTATCATTGTGAGATATATTGTTGTAAACTTGTACCAATCAACCTGCACTAAACAACCTATACCAATAACCTGAACCATGCATCAACCATGCATCAACCTGTAATCAACTTGTACCATAAACAAGTGCATCAACCATTCACCAACTTGTACCATGAACAAGTGCATCAACCATGCACCAAACCTGTACAAATAACCTATCACAACAACCTGTCCAAACAACCTATCACAACAACATGTATCATCAATCTTATCAACTAAATCATATCTACTCACCAATATCAATCACCAATACAACTCTCAAATATGTGCATCAACCAAGCATAACACAACAACTCATAATCATCACCATGATCAATATGTGTTTCTAATAATATACCAATACAAGTGTGCTACATCATCCATAAACAATGTGTCAACAATACTACTAACAAGTGCCTCCAACCATCAAAAATGTATGTACCAATCATGTATCAACTACCCATCAACTCTTACTCATCAATATGTACCAACATCATCAACTATACACCTCATGTATGTTCCAACTCATCAACTACTTGTCTCAACCATGTACCCAACATGTACCTTAACCAAAAGCCCTCATAAATTCATCATCCAAATCTGATTTGTAACTTTGTAATAGACCTGGTGTATATGATCACATACCTACAAACCTTCCTTAACTTTAACAACGAGAGACTAGAATTTTCATAAAACTTTTCTTTAGTCTCATATGACTAGTTTTGGATTAGTCAACAGCCCTAACTTGAAATAATCATAACTATGTACCTGTATTGAATAAATATCTGAAAATATTACACAATGTTATTCAGTGTGTTTTATTCAATTCCTCCAGGTGACACTACTTGGAACCTCTCAGAAAAGGAGTTATAGCAAAAATGGCATACCTTGTTGAATTTTGGCTTATTCTAGAGAGCGACATTGTAGAGCGTGCCCCGCACATAATATTTTTTGTATGGATCTGAAAATTTTACACAAAATACTACAGATTGTACTCTAACCAACACATTTAGTCTTACTTAATTTGGATCTGTTATAAACAATTTATGACGTTTTTACCCGAAACACTTGTTTTAGACTAGTTTCAGGACTAGCCACAAACCCTATTTTCCACGGAGTGTAACTCCAAAAATACAACGACCCACAAGTGCAAATTAGTACCACAGATACTTGGATATGTTTTCTCAATGTCCTATAAATTTCATGATCTAAAACATTCTAAAAAAAATTATTGCGAAAATGGTGAGATGACCTGTAAATAACATACCTTAGAAAGCATCATCAAAATAATTTATCCTCCCTTGAATTTCAGCCTTCTTTACTTCACCTTCTCTCTAAAATTCAGCTTAGATATCCTTTGGTTACCTCAGACACCTGTAGATATTCAATATGCTCAAGTGTGATTAAAATGAGAGAGCCTTTCCTCTTATTTATACTTTCATGTAGCTTCCTCAAGGGGTTACTTTTTAACCATCTTAACCCACTTTCCTTATTTTAGGGTTAACCAACCTCTAACCACTTGTCCAATTAGTAATTTATCCATTAACTTTATTAGTTAAATAATTTATTTTGTATCTATTTTGACTTATAGTACACTCATCACTTCATTTTACCTCAAGGGGTTACCTTCTAACCATCTTAAACCACTTTCCTTATTTTAGGGCTAACCCACTTCTAACCACTTGTCAACTTAGTAATTTATCCATTAAATTTATTATTTAAATAACTTCTTTTGTATTCACTTTGAATTATAGTACACTTATCACTTCACTTTATTATTTACCTTCTAAAAATATCTTAAACCACTTTGACTACTTTGACCTTTTGGGGCTTCTAGATGACTCATGAGGGTTCTCCAACTTCACATGGCCATAACTCTCTAACCGTGAGAAGTTATGTGACGTTCCACATACCACTGGGAATGGAATGACATGTACTATCCATCTATAATAGTATTACCTTCAAATATATTAAAACCCATATCATTATACATGAAACAACCTTGGGTCCATTACCCAAACCTTTGTGCTACCAGAATTCGCTACTGGACTTTCTCTAAGGGTTGAAATCAATCTATAATATCACTCTCCAATGGTTGACATCAATGAAAACCAACAATCCATACCAACTTCCCATCAACCTAATCCAACTGTCTGACAATCTCCCCCTTTGGCATTGATGGCAACACCAACATTGACGGCAACACTTAGTTATGATAAAATTCATGTTTATACTCCTCATCAATGTTTCTATCTCTCCCCATTTGACATCAATGGAAAAGGGTATCTCCCTTTTGGGATGCTCCCCCTGACTGAACTCTCCTTGGGGATGCTCCCCCTGTCTACATGCCTATGATTTTTCTTTTTGTTTATAAGCCTCTTATTATTCTCTCTCCCTTCATATGAATAATATCTTTCCATTTGACAAAGGTTATCACTCTGAAGTCATATCTCTCATTCTTCCCTTGTGACAATCGTTCCCCTTGGAAACATGCCTTATGCTCTCTCTCCAAGCATTTACCTTTGCATCTGATAAATCTCTCCTCCTTTGTCGTCAATGGAAAAGGTAGCTTTCCATCTGGGATTGCTCCCCCCTAACAAAACTCTTCCTGAAACTTATCTCCCAACCTAAATTATCCTATTTATGGTGCTTCCTCATGTACATATAAGACATATAAGATAAGCATTGAAAAGCATTCATTTTGGAGTAGAAATTACTCCTAGTCTCTGGCAAAGATGCTCAAAGGATTCCCATGGAAGCGGTTTTGTAAAGATTTCTTCCACTTATTATTTTGTGCCCACATATTCAACTCTGATGTTTTTCTCTGCAATATGTTCCCATAGAAATTGATACTTGATTGGAATGTGCTTCATCTTGGAGTGCATCACTGGGTTCTTTGAGATACAGATGATTGTTTCTTTCTTAAACATGATACTAAACACTCACCCAAGTAGAACGCTGCTCCACTGGTGCTTCATCGGTCATAAATGCAACATGCCCAATCCACATTTGTGTAGGCAATAAGTGATAGATCCTTTCCTTTTGGATACCATAATCCAAACTCTTTTGTTCCTTTGAGATATCTGAAAATCCTCTTCACGGCTAATACATGTGATTCCTTTGGTGTTGCTTGAAATTGTGCCACCTGTCCAACTTCTTGCATTACATTTGGTCTAGATGTTGTCACATATATTAGGATACCAATCATTGACTTGTAATGCCTCTGATATGTAGACTTTGAATCATCATCTTTGCTCAACTTGCAACTGGTATGCATGGGAGTGATAACCGGTTAGCAATCTTCCATTCCAAACCTTTTTAGCATTTCTCTGATATACTTGGTTTGAGAAATAAAAATTCCTCGGTTGCTTTGACGTCTGTTAAGACCCATAAAGAAGGATATTTCTCCAAGTAATGAAATTTCAAATTCATTATGCATGTCTTTTGCAAATTTATGGCTTAACCTATCATCAGTACTTCCAAAAATAATATCATCAACATAAAATTCAATTATTAAATATTATCTTGATTTAACTTGATGTAGAGGTTGTTGTTTGTGCTTCCTTTCCATAGTTTGTAGGGAGTTTTTTTATTGTTGTTTATGAGCATTACTCTATTTTGAATGTGAATTGTTGTATGCATTGCATGTGTCCAAAAATATCTGTCAATTTGGAATCCATTAGCATTGTTCGAGCCATTTCCTGTGTAATTATCATCCATTATGATAAGGTTCCTTTGTCTCTAAACCACTCTTTGAACCAATCTATGAATCCATGCTCTCATCCATACTATTCAAGAATCTACTTGGGAAATTGTCCATAATGTCGACCCATTCATCACTATACTATCATGAAGCCTTGATTAATCCATCAAATTGTACTTCTGCTAATTGACTGCTCTGGATCTATCTTCTCAAACTCTGCAAGTTGCTTGAAGGATGGTTCTTTGGTCTGTCACATCTATCGCATAGACTCCCCCTCTCTAATATTCATATTACCTGGGAGTCTCTAAGTCGGATGGCTTAGAACAATTCCTACTCTGATGTGTATTCATCATCATCTTCATTGGTAGATTCATCATCATATTCATTGGTATATTCATCATCTCTTTGAGTTGTGACTTCTTTCTTTCTGTTTGTGGATTCATCTTTCACTACAATGCCTGAAAGTACAATCTCTTGAACATGTTCCTTATTTACATGTCCTTCTTTTCTTTCAGTTATTGTTGGGTGTTAGGACCACATATTGTACCCTTTTTGCCCATACTTTTTGCCATTGTTATACCCTTCATCACTAGTGTTTAGACTCATAATATCACTACATCTGATCATTCCAAGGTATATAAGGTCCTTTCTCATTATTATATGCTTAATCTGTTTTGCATAATACTTTACATTACTTTTTGACCTAACCATTGATTAGAAGTGCATAAGTGTCCATATTTGCANAATAGTATTCAAGGCCGATGCTGAAACACAAAACTATCCAAAGGCGTTGTTGAACTGATGCTGAAACACGGAAGCTGCTACATAGTCCATGCTGAACACGGAGCTGCTACATAGTCTGAGGATGCATATGCTGAAACACGAAGCAGCTACATAGTTCGAGGATGCAGATGCTGAAACACGGAGCTATCACTCAGTTCAGAATGCAGATGATGAGACACAGTGGAGACCACCACGATGCTGAGACACGAGCCTTGACAGTTAGCAGTCAAGGCCGACACAGTCAAAGGGCGCGATTCACGTGGCTGAACAGCCCGTGAATCGCGATGCTGAAACAGCATCAGCAGCTATGAGAA
>ML777042.1:814327-829325 GCA_009831015.1 Picea engelmannii
ATTACCTATTTTGTTGTCTTCATCTTTGTTGTAACCAGCGCAGCCCTGATCAGAGAGTTGGGCCCGCTCTTCTGATCAGGTACTGCATCTTCCTGTGTGTGTGTTATTTATCATCTTTATGATTGTTGTTACAGTGTGTTATTTATTAGCTTTATGATTGTTGTTACAGTGCGTTATTTAGTAGTTTATGCTTGTTGTTACAGTGTTATTTCTTAACTTATGCTTGATGTTACAATGTGTGATTCTTATGAGTACCTTTCAGAAGTTGTAGTTAGTCCAGTTGGCAGTAATGTTTTGAATCTTAAATTGTAAACCCTTGTCCAGAACGAATTGTACTCTTGCCCCTGCATATACCTTGTGTGTTGCCTTGAAAGGATATGCACCCGGATTGATAAATTAATGTAGGAAAAGGGTGAATAAAGCGTTCATACCTGGACCCCAACATTTTGGCGCCATTGCCGGGGAGGCTAACAAGGTGCAAGACAATGATCCAGACCAACCAGAGGGTCAATCTCTCATCCTAGGGAGAGAACGAGTTTTCTCACTCTGCTTCAGGTCCTGAGCGTAGGTGATCTTTTTGCTTGTTTTTTTTATTTTTTCTTTTTCATTTTTTTCAATCTCTTGTCCTGGGGAGGGATGAGTCTTTTGACACCCTGCTCCAAATCCTGAGTTAAGATTTATTTCTTTCAAACCCTTGTGTTTTTATTGAAACCCTAGCTTTTACCCTGGGGAGGGAGGAGTCTTTTGACGCCCTGCTTCATGTTTGAAAGGTATTAGGTCTTTCCTGTGGTGTGTTTTGTTCTTGTCCAGAGGAGGGAAGAGTCCTTTGATGCCCTGCTCCGCGCCCTAAAACTTAGATTCTTGTTTTTTTTTAGCTGCCTTGCTTTTTCATAAGATCTTTTGTCTTGGGGAAGGAATGGTCCTTTGACACCTTACTTCAAGACTAAAGCATTGTAGGTTCATGACAAAACCCTCACATGTATGAACAAAGAACCGAATAACGGGGGCATAGGGAAAGCCCCAAAGAAGGGAGGACCAGATTTGGGAAGAAAGACCTTCATCCAGCAGATTATAGAAAAGGCTGAATCAGAAACATCATCTCGCGTAGCTGTGAGACCAAGGGCACGAAGAGTAAAGTCTAAGGGACAATCAGTAGATCAACTAGTGTTGTCTACAGCATTCATGGGTGACACAATACAGCAGGTCCCTCTAGCAGTTGAAGAAACATCTAGTGGCATACCTAAACAAGGAAATCTTATGCTGACAGCAGAGGGGGAAGAGGTCGCAAGAAGAGCCTTGACAGAGTTAGACCACTCCAGCAAGAGAGAGAAGGTTGTAGCAGAGGGATCAAGCCATTAGAACACAGAAGAAGGGATCGAAGGAGCATTTGCATCACCAAGGAACCGGGAAAGTGTTGTTAAAGCAACTCGAATCAAAGGGGTAAGGAAGCCTCAGCCATCTCCTACAGAGTCTGGTGAAATACCCAACAATTATTAGAAGATATTTATGGCTCCCACAACCTCCACTATCGAGTTTCTAATTGGAAACCTAGGAGTTGTTGCACCCACTAAGCCTATTCCATTAGCAACCTTACTAAACTTTCATGGGCTTGTTTCAAAAGATCTCGACACATTTCTATTTGAATTCGACATAGTATGCCGAGGGTATGACTACACGACGAAAGCCCAAAAGTTAAAAAAAATTCCTTCTACACTAAAAGGGACGGCTCTGTGATGGTTCATGGGCCTTGGAGGAAGCATTATTTCCACATGGGATGATATGCGAACAACTTTTCTGGAAAAATACTAGGATTACTATAAATCCCGGAACATTAAGGAAGAACTTTTCAAGTTCACACAAAAAGAAGACGAGAGTTTGGAAGATTGTGTGGAACGATTCAAGTACACCTTATAGAGGTCGGGTCAATCTGACCTAGATAAGGAAATTCTAAAAATTATCCTCCTCCGATCTTTCTGTGAGGATTCAATGGAGCTATTGAACATTGTGGGAAAAGGAGACATCTCTAAGGAAAGCTTCGAAGGTATCTGCGAGTTATGCATTCGGTGCTCAAGAGGACTTGCAAGAAACAGAAAAGGGATTTTCTCAGTAAAAGGGTACGGCGGAGGTGTTATGAAAGCAGAAATCGGAAACCTGCTAGACAATCTAAGGATGGATATCCTCAACACCCTGTCAGCACAGATGGATACGCTGCAAGTAAAGCAAAAGCAGTTAGAATTGGACAGGACTATGGCAATATTCTACCCGGCGTGTAGAAAGAAGCATCCAGAGAGGGAATGTCCATTAAACTCCATAGAGGAATGTACAATCTGTGAGCTAAATCATGCAGCAAGCTCATGCCCCTCCCTACCAGGCCTTAAAGCAATATTTCAAGGAACGGGGAAAGACATGGAGCAATTGTATCTCATGGGGTCTAGAAAGCCATGGAAACCTCAACCACCAATGGGAAATAAAGGTATGTACTCAGATCCATCTCAGTATTTCAATAATTCTAATATGAATCCTCAGTCCATGCCCTATCCTCCCATGTGGCCACAATACCAGTTTCCACCATGGTAGCAGTGGAACCCTCAAACTAGTTCAAGCTCCTCATGGGCTCTAACTTGGCGAGGATCCCCTCCTGGATAGTTTCCTCAATCGATGCCATAGTAGCAAATACAACTGCCCTCTAATGTGCCTCCAGGTAACCAACCTTCCTGCTCTCAACTCCCAATCCAACCTAATCCAAATCCTAATAGCAGGGGAGTTCATCAAACTGACATTCTTAACCTACCTTCATATAGCATTTCCATTGCAGAGTTGTATGAAATGAATCTACGATCAGGGCGGACAATTGATGCTCAACCTCCTCCAGTTACCATAGAATGACTCGAGAGTGAAGGTAAGGAATCAGAACCAATTAGTAAAGAGCCAAAACAGAGTGATAGAAATCAAGCATCTCCTGTAAAACAACATCAGTCTGAACCACCTTACCCAGAGAGACTAACTTTGAGTAAATCAAGCCCTCAAGTTGAATTTGATTTATTAGGAGAACCGCAGAATTTATTTGTTAAAATTCCCTTATTACAAGTGATGAAGGATGTGCCAATATATGCAAAGACTCTTAGGGAATATTGTTCAAAGAAATCCAAAGACCCCCTTACCATTCATGTTATGGGAAAATTATCAGATTTCATGACGGGAAAGTCAATGCCTGAAAAGTATGGAGATCCGGGGAACCCAATTCTGACAGTACAGATTAATGGGGTACAGATTCTGAATGTGTTGGTAGACCTAGGCACTGCCATCAATGTCATCACCACTGAAAACATGCATACATTAGGTCTTCGTAACTTGAAACATACACCTACAGTATTGGAATTAACAAACCGATCCACAATCAAACCTGTAGGAAAGTTGGAAGATGTAACAATTTCAGTAGATTCATGGCACTATCCTGTAGATTTTCTGGTCTTACAAATGCAATCTTTGGTGGGTGGCCATCCTTTGATCTTGGGTAGACCATGGATGGCTACTATAGATGCTTACATTGGGTGTCGATCAGGGCACATGGTTATTTCCAATGGGCAAAACATTAAGAACTTAGTGTTATACCCACCTGCAGAACCAAACCCATCCATAAAACCAACAGGAAGCAAGAAAATTTTACCTAGGAAAGAGTCCGAAACAGAAAATGAGGAATTGAGGCCAGTTCTCACTATTGGACAAGCCCTTCAGTTGAAAACAGAATCGGAAGATGATGTAATTACCTCTTTTATGGACGACCCTTGCTCCATTTCTGAAACAAATCAACAATTCCTAGAATCTGTCTTAAGTTGTGAGACTCAGGAAACAATTGAAATAGGAGAAGGATTAGAGCAGCTACCTATTGATGCACCCAGTGAAAGTGTTCCAGTAGAACTAGAACCAAGAAAAACCTTGAATATTAATCCAGCCCTGTCAGAACCTCAAAAGCAGCAACTTGTGGATGTCCTTCGGAAACATAAAGAGGCCTTCGCCTGGGATTATACAGATATGAAGGGGATCCCTGCTAATTCATGAACCCATCATATATATATTAAGGAGGTTTGTCATCCTGTAAGACAACCTCAGAGAAGGATGAACCCCGCACTGAAAAATATCGTGAAAGAAGAACTTCAAAAATTACTAGACGTAGGTTTTATTTACCCCATCTCAAATAGCCAATGGGTCTCTCCATTAGTAATGGTCCCTAAGAAAAGTGGTAAATGGTGAATATGCATGGATTATCAAGAATTAAATAAGGCAACATAGAAAGATCATTTCCCTTTGCCATTTATTGATCAAGTTCTGGACAAATTGGCTGGAAAAAAGTTTTTTTCCTTCCTAGATGGGTTTAGTGGGTATAACCAGATCCAGATAGCTCCCGAAGATCAGGATAAAACCACTTTCACATGCCCCTGGGGAACATTCACATATTGGGTCCTTCCTTTTGGCCTGTGTAATGCTCCTGCAACATTCCAGAGGGAAATTTTGGGAATCTTCTTTGATTTGATAGATAACAGTGTTGAAATCTACATGGATGACTTTACTCCATATGGGGATTCATTTCTTGAAGGGATGAAAAATTTAGAAAAAGTTCTCAAAAGGTGTATACAAGCACGTGTCTCGTTGAGTACAGAAAAATGTCATATGATGATGGAAGAAGGAGTTGTTCTGGGACATTTGATCTCAACTGAAGGAATCCAGATGGACCCAGCAAAGACAAAGGTAATTCATCATTTCCCGACACCCAAAACGCCCACGCAGGTACGCAGTTTTATTGGTTGCGCTGGCTATTACAGGCGTTTAATAGAAAATTTTGCTAAAGTAGCACATCCACTTTTTCAATTGCTAACAAAAGATTCAGATTTTGTGTGGACAGAGGACTATGACGCAGCCTTTATGAGAATTAAGGAATTGGTCTGTAGCACTCCAATCCTTAGAGGGCCAGACTGGGCATTACCTTTCCATATTCATACAGATGCTTCCCAAACAGCAGTTGGTGCAGTATTAGGATAGCAAGAGGACAAAATACCATATGTAGTTTACTATGTTGGTAAGAATTTGGCTCCGGCTGAATTAAACTACACAGTGACTGAGAAAGAATTCCTTGTTGTCATTTACACCATCAACAAATTTCGGCACTACATTACTGGGTATCCTACCTTTGTGCATACTGATCATGCAGCTATCAGGTATTTAATGAATAAACTTGTTACCCCTGGTCGTATCACAAGATGGCTCTTGCTACTACAGGAATTTGATATCACAATAGTAGATAAACCAGGGAAGGACAATGTGGTTGCATATTTCTTATCTAGGATAGAACATGAGGGTAAGGATACACCAATTGAAGATAATTTCCCAGATGAACATCTTTTTGCAGTATCTGCTAACACTCTGTGGTATGCAGATATTGCTAATTATCTTTCTTTAGGGAAGGTGCCTCGACATCTGTCATATAAAGAGAAAAGGAATATTATTCACCAGAGTACCCGATATTCATGGATGGAAGGATATCTCTTTCATACAGGGGGTGACCAACATATTCGACATTGTGTAGAAGAAGATAATATCTATGAGATACTGAAGGCTGCACATGATGGACCCTGTGGAGGAAATTTTGCAGATAAAAGAACAGGTCACAAAGTGCTGCAAATGGGATATTACTGGCCCTCCATCTTTCATGATGCTCGAGACTATGTCTGAAGGTGTGATAGTTGCCAACAGATGGGACAACCTGGGAAAGCAGATGAAATGCCTCTACATCCCCAGATAGTCCTTAAACCATTTGAGAAATGGGCCATTGATTTTGTTGGACCCTTCAACCCACCTTCTCATTAGAAAGCTTACATCCTGTGCTGCACTGATTATGTAACTAAATGGGTGGAAGCCAAAGTGGTCACAAGAGAAATAGAACAAGTAGTGGCAGACTTTCTTTTTGAAGAAATTTTTTCCCGATATGGTACTCCAAGGGAAATTGTGTCTGATGGAGGATCATAGTTCACATCTCACATGATAGGAAAGCTAATGCAGAAATTTGGAGTCAAGCATAGAGTGACAACCCCCTATCACCCCTAGGTGAACGGGAAAGTAGAAAGCACAAACAAGGTATTGGAAAATATCTTGACAAAGACAGTAGCAAGTCATCGTCCGGACTAGGCACAGAAACTTCCAGAAGCTTTATGGGCGTACAAAACAACATGGCGAAACACAAATGGGTTTTCACCATTTGAATTAGTCTATGGGAAAGTCCCCTTGTTTCCAGTGGAATTGAGATTAGTACACTCAAGACAGCTCTAGAAGTAGGCTTACACCCATCGGAAGCACAGAAACACCGACTGGAACAGCTGAATGAGTTAGACAAGATTCGATTAGTAGTTGTCCAGAAGACCACTGATGTTCAACAGCAGAGAATGAAGTGGCATGATAAATTTATCAAAAGTAAGGTGTTTCATGTGGGAGATTGGGCATTACTTTACGATTCCCTATTTAAGGATTTCAAAGGCAAGCTTTGCACTCGCTGGATGGGGCCATACCAAGTGGACGCAGTGTTCGAAAATGGAACGGTTAGATTAATTACAATAGACGAGAATCATACCTCGTTCGTAGTAAACAGACACCATCTAAAACTATACCACTGTCCAGCCTCTAGAAATGCCTTTGTCAAACACCTCTTTGATTCATCTGATTTAATGATTTTTGGAATGAAGGACACTCTCACTCTGACTTAAAAATAAATAAATAAATAAAATATATATATATATATATAATAAATTTTTACTTGTTTGTATTATTGCATGGATAACAAACGAATATGACCAAGAGAAATGTAACACTTGGCGTTGTTACTCCACTAATACTGCTATAAAGACATTGTATAATACTCCACTAGTGTGCACTGATTACTTCACAAAGTGTTGTTACTCCGCAACTGTCGTTACTCCGCTGGTGTTGTTACTCCGCAACTGTTGCTGCTCCGCCGGTGTTGTTACTCCGCAACTGTCATTACTCCACCGGTGTCGTTACTCTGCAACTGTCGTTACTCCGCCGGTGTTGTTACTCTGCAACTGCCGCTACTCTATTGTTGTCATTATTCTATCATTGTTGCTACTTACTATTATCGTTACTCTTTGTTGTTGTCACATCCTGTTGTCATTACTCTGTCAGACCTTTTGCTGCTACCCCACCATAAGGTAGGTCCCCAGGTACGTCTTCGTTGACTTTTATGGATTTAATTAAAATATTCCAAAAATACATTATAATGTGTCATGGACGGTCATAATTAAGTTGGGAGGGGAACCGTCATAACAAATGAAGGCATACCACGAAAAACATTTATGACACACGATCCTCATCAAACAAAATCTAATGATTTCGATATTTTGTAATCATAACTTGATATTTCAAATGTGTACTCGTATGCTCAAAATCATAATCAATCACCTCCCCAACATGCTGCATTAAATTTCTGACAGTACCACCACAATCTGTCATCATTTCCAAACATACCATCACTGTTTCATCCACCGCCCCCAAAAGTGATATAACGTTATTTCAGTTGCCAACAGTTTGGAGCCCTGTCATTTTCCCCTACCAGCTAACTGCATTCGTCGTGCTGAGTCTGCCTCTACAGCAATGGGTGGATGATCTATGTGGCATGAACCTGAAGATACAATGAGAGTTCGAAACAATCAAGAGGTATGGCAGGTCTTTGAGAATGCAGGCTAGAATGTTTACTTTGACAGATTGAAAGGGTCGAATGAAGAAATCGCGACAGAATTCGCACTCAACTTGAGAGAAGGAAGCTCTCGGGTCCATGGAATTGAAATTCCTATGACAGAGGAAGCCATCGCAAAAGTCAGTGGACTCCCTCAAAACGGACAACGATGGTTTTCAAGAAGGTCTGTCCTTCCAGAGTTTCCTGAAGCCTTTTTACAGGCAGGAGAAAGCATTGTGTAGAAGGGTTGAGGATATGACCGAAATGCGCTGCCACATCCATGGAAGGAGGTAGCAGAATTCGTCATGAGATATATGACTTGCGAAGGAAGATACTCCACCATATTCAAATATCATCTTCGAATACTAACCCACCTGCGATTTCCCCAAGCAGAGGCTTTCTCACTAAATGTGCCTTATTTCTTATTGAGAAGCCTTCACCTAATGGCACATTCGGCTTAGGAGTCATGACAGGTATTGGTGACCATCACCCACCATGGGCTGGTTCAGTTGTTAGTAATGAATTCCATCAGACAAATTTCGATCCCGTGGGAACTGTTTCAGGACTCCATAGAGGAAGAAGTAGCATCCACTATGGTTGCCAAGGAAAATGAACCAGAAGCCATGGAGGAGGAAAATGCAGGTGAAGATGACTATGTTGACCAGGAGGAACCGAAAGAGATGGAAATGGAAGCTGAAGCGTTCGAAGAAGAGGCTGCTCCCCAAGAGCAAGCCGAAAACATGGAATCAATGGAAGATGTGGAAGTTGACACAGAAAGGCCCACTAGAACCATGACCAAGGCTGCCCCACAAGAACCAGTCTCACCTATGGAATTAGAAGAACAATTTCATAGCATGACAACCACAGAAGCAGGGTCACAACAGACAGGAGCAGGTGAATTGATCAATATTGCAACCGAGGGTATTCGACAAGGACCTCCTGTTACCATGGAATCGATGGAGGAGGACAACCAGAAGGAAGAAGAGGTCATGACCACCCCAACCATAGAGCTCATGGAAGAAGTGTTGGAAGAACTAGAGCATGAGGTTGGCACCCAACCACAAGAACCAGTGTCAACCTCGGGACCGAATATTGAATATCCCTGCCAATTCTCCTTTTTCTCCCTTATTCCAAAAGGAGAAAGGCGAACTCGTTCCCTTTGGCGTAAAAAAGAAGATCTTGCCATTCCCCCAATTCTATCACAAAATCCACAATTGTGTGAGGTGGACGATACTCAAATAGATACATCAGCAGGAGAGCATCTCGCAAGGGCACCACCGGTCATGGTGAGCCCGCAACAAGAGGAATTAGTTGTAGGCAAAGAGGAGGGACCAAGCGAAGCGGTCCCGATGAATGAGCCAATGGAAGAACCAGGCGAGAAGGTCGTAAGACTCCCAGCCAAACAAAAACATCAGTTGCAATTGAAGGAGACAACGCGGCTTTAGATGGAGGTCAGGAAACTAAGGAAACAGGTACACAAATTGTAGGAGCGGATGAAGAAATACAAGCAGAAAGCTAGAAAGCCCAAGACCATAGGAGTAGAAACAGAAACTCAGATGGACCAGGAAGCCATAACCTCTGCTGCTACTCAAACAGACCCAGTCGAGCGATTGTTTGAATACCATGAGCATGCCTTAATAGTCAAAGTGAAGACTTGGAAATCTACTGCGACTCAGTATAAAAACGAAATTAGAAGAACGCAGGAGCAAGCCTCCACAACTGTTTTTGAATATGTGGAGCGTATAGACATCATGAGATTAAGGCATGTGAAGTAGCAGCTTAAGGTGGAGCAGCTGGAAAATCAAGTGGCAGAACTGAAAATGGATAAAGAGCAGATGTTTAGTTTGGCGCAAGAGGTGATGGCATGTCGCCCCCTTGCTTCTAGTTATTCTTTGTTTTTGCATGAACATTTTCTTCTATTCTGCATGGAGAGCATCAAAAATGAGATTAGTTATAAGATAGAAAATGGTGTACAATTCCTCCAAATAATGAGGCACCACGACATGCCAACTCAGCATTTAATGTGTGAATTTTACCTGCATGGATATTTGTTGTGCCTGGACAGAGATTTCAATCCGGTCCCGTATGTGGGAGACATTCATTTAAGGGCCCTCACCTCTTACACTTTCAACCAGATCAGCTGGCAGAAGGCTTTTAACACATTTGAATCTAATCAAGTTACAAAGACGTTTATGGTAAGAGGAGAACCCGAAAGGGCAGTCACCATGTTCAATAAACACAACACCTTTTTGGGAATTGAGGTGAATAGAGACAGAATGTTGAGGACACAAAATTGGTGCCTTGATCTTTGCGTTAAGAAAATAGTCACATTTCATGAAGAAGCCCTTGATTGCTGTCAGAAAAGGTGGATGATGACACCTACAACTGTCCGGAACAGGGAACCTTTTGGGGCACCAAATTTTGCACAGGTGCTCCCCAGAGTGCCCAGATATGTGGCATGTGTCCAAACGAGCGGGATTCAATGGATGGGACTCCAATTTCAGTTTCCCACTATTTAGTTGCCAATAGAAGATTACACTCCAACATATATCGTTCCGGAAGATTGGTGGGAAGACGTCCACCTCTCAGATGGTTTTAAAGTTCCAGGAATAGAGATGGCTGAAGAATATGATCTTGCCCATCTTCAGGAATCCAACAGTCAGCGAAATCCAGACCTGCGGAAGCAACGAACTGCATGAGGGCATGCAGAAGGCTAGTTGGGGGGGAATGTTGGGCACCAAATCGAGCTATCTTTTTGCTACATTTCCATTACCTTTTTGACCTTTTTACACTTATTTACCTATGTTTACTCTGCTAAATTCGTGAGTTAATTACCCCTAACTTGTCTATTGGAATATTTTATTAATGAAGTGAAGTCACGGAATTTTTCCTATTCACAGCACTAAAACGATGTTTGACCACAGCTTTTGGAGAACAGGAATCAAGGCCTCGGCATCCCGCGGCAGATCTGTTGTTTAGCTGTTTTGAGGACAGCAACAACCAAGCCAAAGGAGGTTGCACAGCTGGAGTTGCATATCCTTGAACCATCTTGGGCATTTCGTTGATCTTGTTTATCTGGTATTGGTGCCACTCCAACTAATGTATATTTTTAAGGGTACGGTTACCATGTTTTGGGGAAAGAGGTTGTTCCCCCTTTTGATGTATAAAAGACAGTTTATTCCTGTAACTGGGGATGTCCCCATTGAGATTGTAATAACCTTTTTTAGATTTATAAAGCATTACCTATTTTGTTGTCTTCATCTTTGTTGTAACCAGCGCAGCCTTGATCAGAGAGCTGGGCCCGCTCCTCTAATCAGGTGTTGCATCTTCCTGTGTGTGTGTTATTTATTAGCTTTATGATTGTTGTTACAGTGTGTTATTTATCATCTTTATGATTGTTGTTACAGTGTGTTATTTAGTATTTTATGCTTGCTATTATAGTGTTATTTCTTAGCTTATGCTTGTTGTTACAGCGTATGATTCTTATGAGTACCTTTCAGAAGTTGTAGTTAATCCAGTTGGCAGTAATGTTTTGAATCTTAAATTGTAAACCCTTAGCCAGAACGAATTGTTCTCTTGCCCATGCATATACCTTGTGCGTTGCCTTGAAAGGATACGCACCTAGATTGATAAATTAATGTAGGAAAAAGGTGAATAAATCGTTCATACCTGGACCCCAACAGTTATTTTCCAAACCTTTGTATATCTGACATCTTTCTTTTTCTCTGTAGAATTTTCTTCATCTCGTTTTATTGCCAATCTTGCGATCTCTGGGACCTGGTCTTTGTTCACACGTTCTTCGTGTTTTCTTATCCATACTTTATTATATCTTATATCATTGTTCTCTTTCATGTAAGTATTGATCATGCTTCTACAATCACTAACTATGTGTCCATATTTATGACATTTGTAACATTCAATGTTACGTGGGGCCACATATGCACTTCTTTCTTGAACATTTCTTTTATAATCCCTACAATATGCGACCTTATGTCCAAAATTAGTACAATAAAAACAATGACCATAAAAGAAATTTGCATACCTAGGAGTGAATGATCTTCTTTGTGGTGTAGTCCTTCTGAATTTTTTCCTTGAATGATCATGATCATGATCATGATTGAAGCTTCTTTGTGGCTTGAACATGAATGGTATTCTTGAAGATGTATCTTTAATAGTTTTCTTAGATTCTAGTTGACCATGATTCCTTCCTTTGAGTACTTCTACATAACTCTTTATATTTTCTTCATTCTTTTTTTCCAGCAACCTTGAGTTCTTCTCTTCATTCTCTATAACTGATGTGGATGTTTCTGTCTCTTCAACATTCTTGTTGAGCTTGACGAATTTGACTCTTAGTGTGACAAATTCTTCTTCAAGCTTCTCAACCTCTTCGTCTTCATTATCTAAGACTTCATGACCTCTTATGTTCTCTTTCCTTCTTCAAGTTCTATTTTCAATGTAATTATTTCTTCTTTGAATCTTCTCTCTTCTTGACCAAACTCTTCCTCAAGTTGGTTTAAGTCATCGGTTCTTTCCTTGAGATGATTCATCAGTATCTTGTCTCTATTTTTTGCTTCTTCCTTTTGTGTTGTTATTTTGGCTTCTAAACATTTCTTTTGATATTATATAGTTTCTTCAATTCTTCTGGCCTCTTATAGCTAATTTCTTAAATTCTTGATGACCTGCTGAGATTTTTCGGAACCTTGAATACTTTCCTTTTGCTTCATCAATTATTTCTTGGATGATTTGTTTTCTTCTTTTTCGTTCTTTAGATATTCAATTGCACTGATCAATTGTTCTCTGTAATCAACTTTTGCTTCTTCGTACTCTTCCTATTCTGAATCTTTCTAACATGATGAGCATATTTCTTCTTGTTTTGTACCTGCATCTTCTTTGGCATTTTTTGATTCTGTGATGGGTGAAGAATATACATTATGTAACTTATCCCAAATTTCTTTGGCCGATGAACATTTACCAACCTTTTCTCTTACCGGATTAGGTAATCCTTCCCAAATGAAATCCATTGTTATTTTGTTATTCTTCTTCAATTCCTTCTTGGTTGCAGTCTTTGCCCTTTTTGAACTATCATATCCTTTAACAACTGATATCCAAATATAATGTCCATGTTCTTGTAAAATACTTTCGTCCTTATGCTTCACATCTCATACTTTAAACCATTCTGACCAATAAACATTGGTACTCCATTCTCAGAATAATCCATGATCTCCTTCTAGTGGTTAAAGTGTTTCCTGAAGGAACCCGCTCTGATACCAATTGTTGGATTACTGAGAGGGGGGGTGAATCAATAATAGAGAGTTTCAATCCTTTTCAACCATAATATGCAAGTGTTATATCAATGTATCATTATCATCCAATAGTTGCAGAGTAAATAAACAATGAACAAATGAGCAATCATACACATACACAGTACAACAGTGTTTTTACGTGGAAACCCAAAGAGGGAGAAAACCATGGAATGTTTTTTCTTATATGTCTTTAAGAATTACATTCATTGGAAGCACCAACTTCATTTGTTTTCCAGCTGCAACTAGAAGGAGGCTCCAACCCCCTAGTTTCTCAGGATACAACTGAGGGAAGCTCCAACTCCCTAATTCTCTGGCTACAACCAGAAGGAAGCTACAACCCCTATGTTATCTGGCTACAACTTGAAGGTGGCTACAACCACCTATCCTTGCCCCGTCCAACCGCCATGACATATAAGTAGAATGATGGAACCATTGTCACACTATCACTGTGAGATGTATTGTTGTAAAATTGGACCAATCAACATGTACCAATAACATGAACCATGCATCAAACTGTACCTCAACCTGTACCATAAATAAGTGCATCAACCATGCACCAACCTGTACCATGAACAAGTGCATCAACCATGCACCAACCCTGTACAAATAACATGTCACAACAAACTGTCCAAAGAACCTATCACAACAACCTGTCTCATCAATATTATCAACCAAATCAAATCTACTCACCAATATCAATCACCAAGACCACAACAACTCATAATCATATACCAATACAAGTATGCTACATCATCCTTAAACCATGTGTCAACAATACTACTAAAAAGTGCCTCCAACCATCTACAAAGTATGTATCAATCATGTATCAACTACTCATTAACTATAACTCATCAAGATGTACCAACATCATCAACTATACACCTCATGTATGTGACAACTAATCAACTACCTGTCTCAACCATGTACCCAACATGTACCTCAACCAAAATCCCTCATAAATTTCATCATCCAAATCTGATTTGTAACTCTATAATAGACTTGGTGTATATGATCACATACCTGCAAACCTTCCTTAACTTTAACAACAAGAGACTAGCATTTTCATCAAACTTTTTTTTAGTCTCATATGACTAGTTTTGGATTAGTCAACAACCCTAACTTGAAATAATCATAAATATGTACCTATAATGAATAAAGGTATTAAAATAGTACACAATTTTCTTCAGTGTGTTTTATTCAATTCTTCTAGGTGTCACTACTTGGAACCTCTCAGAAAAGGAGTTATAGAAAAAATGGCATACCTTGTTGAATTCTGGCTTATTCTAGAGAGTGAACTTGTAGAGTGTGCCTCGTACGGAATATTTGTTGTATGGATCATAGAATACTACAGACTATATTATAACCAACATATTTTTTCTTACTTAATTGGTATCTGTTATAAATAATTTATGACGTTTTTACCTGAAACACCTATTTTAGACTAGTTTCAGGACTAGCCACAAACCCTATATTCCACAGAGTGTAACTCCAAAAATACAACGAGCCACAAGCTGAAATTTGTACCACATCTACTTGGATATGTTTTCTCAATGTCCTATCAATTTCACGGTCTGAATCATTCTACAAAAAAATTTACTTTGAAAATGGTGAGATGACGTGCAAATAACATACCTTAGAAATCATCATCAAAATAATTTATCCTCCCTTGAATTTCGGCCTTCTTTACTTCACCTTCTCTCTGAAATTCAGCTTAGATATCCTTTGGTTACCTCAGTCACCTGTATATATTCAATATGCTCAAGTGTGATTAAAATGAGAGAATCTTTCCTCTTATTTATACTTTCATGTAGCTTCCTCAAGGGGTTACCTTTTAACCATCTTAACCCACTTTTCTTATTTTAGGGTTAACCAACTTCTAACCACTTGTCCAATTAGTAATTTATCCATTAAATTTATTATTTAAATAATTTATTTTGTATCCACTTTGACTTATAGT
>ML777042.1:829375-844371 GCA_009831015.1 Picea engelmannii
AACCATCTTAAACCACTTTCCTTATTTTAGGGCTAACCCACTTCTAACCACTTGTAAACTTAGTAATTTCTCCATTAACTTTATTATTTAAATAATTTATTTTGTATTCACTTTGAATTATAGTACACTCATCACTTCACTTTATTATTTACCTTATAAAAATATCTTAAACTACTTTGACTACTTTGACCTTTTGGGGCTTCTAGATGACTCATGAGGGTTTTCCGACTTCACATGGCCATAACTCTCTAACCGTGAGGAGTTATGTGACGTTCCACATACCAATGAAAATGGAATGACATGTACTATCCATATAGAATATTATTACCTTAAAATATATTAAAACTCATACCATTATACATGAAACAACCTTGGGTCCATTACCCAAACCTTTGTGCTACCAGAATTCGCTACTGGACTTTATCCAAGGGTTGACATCAATCACTAAGGGTTGACATCAATCTACAACATCATTCTCCAATGGTTGAAATCAATGAAAACCAACAATCCATACCAACTGTCCATCAACCTAAGCCAACTTTCTGACATCCATCATAACATTCAAAATTTTGTGCATGCATTTTTCCAAAAACAGGAGCAAAA
Source organism: Picea engelmannii (assembly GCA_009831015.1). NCBI lineage: Eukaryota > Viridiplantae > Streptophyta > Pinopsida > Pinales > Pinaceae > Picea > Picea engelmannii. Next base: position 829,979 of record ML777042.1, read on the forward strand.
CCACCTTATTTTTCTTCAAAACTGAATACGAAATCATCGAATGAAAAGGACAACATGCAATTACAGAGCTAGGTGTAAATTATTAAGCAAAAATTACATTAGATGATATGGAATTGAAACCCTAGTACATGGTGTTGTGCAGGTTAAAAGGCGCCTTCGAGCGGATGTTGCGGTTACCAGAGCTCAATTTCCACTAATGGATGAAACAAATGTTGAAACCTGAAATGGTAGCTTCAAACAACAATATGGCACATTAACTATTGGTCAGGTCGTGCTAGGGTGACGGCCAACATTAATCACTAGCTAAACCCAAGATAAGCCACATCAAAACCTTAAGCAAGCAACAGGTGCCAAGTAAGCGCCAACACATTTTGGATCACATGTTACCAATGCAACCACCTACCATATTAACCATCATCAGAAAAAATCAATGTCCATCCTATGGTATGTGCATATAGGATGTCCCACATGCGTTCAAAACATCAACATTCACAAACATATGAACTTCCAACACTTAGCCACCATAATAAAGATCGTCGGCCATACCATGAAATGTCTATAAAATATACATGTTGGATCATATCGATACGATATACAATATGTGTGCGGTGTGAATAATATCACATATGCATTAATACCTTCAACATTTTTCCAAATATAAATCATTATGTTATCACAATGTAACAATAAGGTCGGCACTACCACATCATTGTATCTTGTCTAATATGTATTGGACCATGTACATATAGCCAGTGTAATATATATAAGTGATGCGCTATGTGCATATGTATGCAGGTTACCCTTTTCATGTATGTCTAAAACTTAGAAGCTAGTGGGTAAATATCATGTCGATCCATTCATTAAAAAAATAAACTATTTTATCATTTGAAACAACAGCCATAAAACATCCCTTTTTTTGGAGATGATTTTTCCCGGCGTTTAGAATAAAAAAAATGTCCAAAGAGGAGTTTTGAATACCATTTGAAACCACTATTTTTCTTACTTAAATACAAACTCATATCAAAGTAATCATCATGCAGGTGATCCGTCAATATCAAAGATAGCCATCAACAATAAAGAATTTAAGTGACTTTTCCTTCAAATGGGCTCTTCCTGGTTATTTATTTGATGACACTATAGGGGGGGGGCACTTATAGCTTACTTAATATATATGTATATAATATTTTTTTTTAAATGTGTATGCCTTCCAATTATTTGCATGCAAGTGACTCTTTGACGATTTTTAAAGTCAACATAGTCTTAAGAAATATCACCAACCCGTGGTAAGTCATAAATTTGACTAAGTGCTCGATAGGGGAGAGTAATAGAAATCCCATGAAGTATGGAAAATAAATACAGAAAATATGGAAAAGAAAAATGAAATATAAAAATAATTACACGAAATCCGGGAAAGGAATAAGGAAAAGGAAAATAAGAAAACAGAAATGGACAATGAGATGATGGAAATGAAAATGGAAAAGGAAAATGGGAAATAAAATAAAAGTGAAAATGAATGTGAATGTGGAAATGGATAATTAATGAAAGTAGAATAAGGAATGAAATAAGGAATAATGACTAAGTGTGGAATATGTAGTAGGAGAGTTGAGTTGAAGAGAGAAAACGGTTAAGTATGGAAATTAGAGGAGGGGAAAGGTGAAAATGGAAAAATGGTTAAGTGTGCAGAGTAGTAAGGGGAATATGAGAGTAATGGGTAAATGGAAAAATGGATAAGTATGGAATGAGAGTATGAAGAGAGGTGAAGGGAGAGGTGAAGTGAGAGTATGGAGAGAGGTGAAGGGAAAAGAGAGGAAAATGGTTAAATATGGAGATGGATGGTGAGAGAAATGACTAAGTGAGGAACGACACTTAAAAAAAAAAAAAAAAATCAATTTTGCAATCTCTCTCTCAAACTTCTGGAAAAAATATTGAATGTCTTAGGCATACATAGTCGTATTTTGATTCTGAAAAATGTATGACAAGTTGAGACTGAAGGCTTCACCATGAGCTTATAATAGTTCAAAAATTTTCTTCTTCTGATCAATTTATTTTATTATTCCAAGAGTGGGAAAATATAGGTGACCAATATTTGGTCAACAACTGGCTCCAACTGCGGGACAGTACCCCCTTATGGGTTGTTGAGAACACCATAATTTGAAGACCAATTGTCTTCTCCATGGAGTCATCTTTGAAATGGATTATTATAATTCTTCCTTCATGGAGTTATCTTTAAATATCATCTCCACTTATCAACTACCTTATTATGCAAAACTTTAACTGAGGAAACAAACTATGTACAAAAAAAATCCACCTACCCTAACTTACTTGAAGGGAAGGGATACTTTCAAATGTAGGTAAATTTCCAATGGATTCATTCAAACATCCAATTGATCTGTGGAATGAGCTCCAAAACTGGGAAACATATTGGGGCTTGTACCAATGAGTCAGGGGCACTCTCAATGTGTATTGGAGAAAAACTAAACCAAGTGTGTTGAGAATTTGATTGCATTTCTTTGCCAACAATTCTTTGGAACCATGATATAATGAAATCAACTCTTGGTTTCTCAAAAGTGTTTCCATTTTTTATTGGATAAGGAATTTTCAATTTCAATGTACTTTCATCTTTCTCCTTATCACTGACTGCATCCAAAAACAATTATTCACTAGAAATGTTTTGAAAACATTCTTCCTTCACGCAATGGAAATATTGCTCATCATTGTTCTCAAGATTATTCTCTTCCAACAATTATTCTTCATGTGATTGTTCTTGTGACCTTTCATCATCAGTTTCCAGGATGAAATATTCTTGTGCATTTGGTGAAGGATCATCGATTTCATTTTCAAATTTGTTGCTTGAAATATATTCATATGGAGTATATGAAAGGCTGAAATATTTTTTATCTTGCATCCATATGGGAGAGGTTGGGTGGGAAAGTTCTTCAGCAAATAAATTTCCTAACATGTCCCAACTAGTAATGGTCCTTTGCAGTAGTGAATGGTACCATTCAAGAGCATCCCCTTGCAGAGATTGTAAAAACAATCGACGTGTAACATTTTCTTCAATAAGATTGAAAAATTCACATGTACATTTGAATCTAAACAAATGTTGCTCTACATCCTATGAAGTATTTCCAAATAATGTACAAAATCTTTCAATAGAAATACCAACCTTCTGAAAATCAATTTCTAGCAGATTTAAAGGGGTTTTGTGAATCGCTTTTTTCTTTGGATAACTCTTCCTTTTGTTTCATCTTGTAAATCCATTGATGGGATTGGTGGAGAAGGTAAAGGAGCATTATGAAATGAAATAAATTCTTGAGAGGAATCATAATGTGTATCTTCATGATATATTTTAATCTTTCTAGTGGATTTACCTGGGCTTTTAAAATTTATTTCAATGCAATCGCCAAGGAGTTCATATTCCCAAATATTTTGTGCTTCTTAGCTCTCTTTGAGGTCATTCAAACATCTTTGTATAATTATTTTATAAACCCCGTGCATCTAGAAAAAACAACAATCTTCTTGAATCTTCTTTCTAAAAATTTGAATCATGGAGACTCTGGTTCCTCAATCATATATGAAACAAAGCCTCAAATTTATTGACAATAAATGGCTCCCTAGTATGGTCGCCAAAAATGTTGATGTTTGGATTTGTTAATACGGAAACAACAACCTTACAAGTATATGAATTCCCCTGCATTTTTATAGAGGTGGTACTCCTATTTGGCTAAAAGATATATCTTGAATATATTGGATTAGGAAGAATGCTTAGAGAGAAAACCCTAGATCGTTATTTCTTTAATTTGTACATGGAATGGTTCTTTAACAACTTGATCTGATATTTATGTGCATCAAGAAGTCTTTTGACTATAAAAAAATATTGAAGGAATGATTCAATATTAGAATATCTATGTGCTCAACATCATATATACAACCCTCTGAATCAAATAAAAATAGAGGATAAATCCATATCTTCTCACAAGGAAAAGAAGAAAATAATTTCAAGTGATCATCTCAAATAATTTTAAAAGAGTATCACAGTTAAAACAGAAGTGAAATTGATAAGCATACTTCAAAAATATCACACTCTAGAATCCCAAGATCTGAAATATCATTGAATTCATGCTCCTAAGTAATTCTTTCTAGAGTTTTGTTCATGAAATATATTCAACAATACAAAAATCTTTGCAAACCAACTGACTAGTGGCTCAAAAACAAATCTTGTCACACAAGGATTAAATTTCCATGGATCCAATAGGAAATCATGGCTTGCATATAACAGTAAAATATATGGTTGTAAATACTCCATTATCTTATTAAGAAAAGGCTTGTAAGATTATAAGAGAAACACTCAAGAACTCAGCCTTATACTCAGTCGAGAAGTTTAAGAATAAAGATTTGAAAAACTGTTGTAGAAGAAGAAGAATGGAGAATATGGAGATATTTGTACGTTGATAAGAAGCTGTGTTGCATATCGATGGCTAATCCCTTCTATTTTGATCTTCTAATTACCTTGCTTCTAACCCTTTGATGAAATCCTTTCTTGCCTTTTAAAATCGGTTCTTCTAACTCCTCGAGTAGTTAGGGATTTCTCTTTCTTGGAAATACCACTTTTATTAATCCTTAAAATAAGTATCCTTAATTAATTCACATAATTAATTTCTATGTTTTGAAGTGAGCTCTTTTTCATTTTTCATAAAAGTTTTTAATTAAACTTTTGTTTTGAAATTTTATAATTAATTGTCCCTTTAGAGAGGGTATTGTGTTTTAATTTTATGGATATTATATTAAACGTTTTAGACATAAAACCAATTTATATGTGATCTTCATCATCTTATATTTCCAACAAGTCCTCATAGGCACAATTTTGATTCCTGGATCACAATATATGAGTTTGTGAAGTCGAGGTATCAAATAGATTAATCAACAGACCATAAAAATATTACTGATTGTTCTTTCAATTTCTGAGAAACATATGGCAAACTTCAGACCTTGAAACCTATTCCACCATTTTTCTCATCGAAATACCTTTCCAACGAGTTATATTTTGCATGATTCTGACTCCCGGATCTCGAGATATGACCTTCAGAACATTAAGACTCAGCAGTCGTTGATTGATCTTCATGGGGCTATTTGGGCCCTTGATTTGAATTTCATCCTCCTTTAAGAAAATTCAAATTTATCCTCATAATATTTATCCGACATGTATTAAAGCTTTTGAACTTTATGATATATATTAAAAAGTGTGATATACACTTAGTAGGAAATAAGAGAAGACTATGGAGATTTATAGCTCACCCTTTAGAAAAATAATTGAATAATTAAATATTTTGTCTACCCAGTCATCCTAAACCTATGCTCAATCAATTCCCAGTGGCATCCTCGTAATCACCTAGCCAATAATAATTCAGCATCCATGTCATCGTGAGTCACCATCCACGTCATTTCCATGTGTCACTGTGTGATACATTTCCATAAGTTTTCACGTGTCATGATCTCATTGGTTAACATGTGTCACACTCCCATTGGTCGATAAAACTGCCACATGCCACTTAGATATATGTCAAAACTTAGGATAAGAGAAATAATATTAAAATACTATGATGAGGAAAATAATATGGAATAGGGAAAAGGAAAATAAGAAATGGGAAATGGAAAATGAGATAGTGATAGTGATAGTGATAGTGAGAATGAGAGATCTCATTGGTTAACATGTGTCACACTCCCATTGGTCGATAAAACTTCCATGTGTCACTTAGATATATGTCAAAACTTAGGATAAGAGAAATAATATTAAAATAATATGTGTTATAACAAGATTTGCCTCACCATTGCTATCTTGCACAGAGGGCCTTTTTTCCATTTCCCTATGCAGATTTGTCATCCCTTTTTGATGAATCCAGAGCTAAAAATACATATTTTTTCACATATATGCACCCTATATACTATAAAGCATGTGTATATGCAGGCTTCTCCACTACAACCCCCGTACATCAGGATTTGTGCCAGAAAATACAAAAATAAAGTCGGGTTTCCATGTCATGACAGGAGATCTCTGATCCTTGGCCTTCCATATACTGGAAATGTTCTGACTCGGCCCTTCAGTTGCATTTTGAAGGCTATAAGAACACAATTCCAAGCTTTGGAAAAGAGGAGAAATCATTCAACTTTGAGAGCAAAGTTACTCTAGAGAAATTACTTCATATTGAGTATGCATCCCTTTGTTCCTCGAGTCTGAACACAATGTTCAACCCCCAAGCTCTTTCCATTTTGTTGAGAGAACCTCATTGTCTCCCTTCTATGAGCTTGCCTTTGGTGGAGGATTGAAGTGGTGGAGGCCCAGTTGGAAGGAACCTGGTTTCTTGGTTTCGAACCGTGCCGACACGAAAGTCTGTAATGTTATCACTTTTGTTGATCATTTATTAATAGAAATACTCCTTTCCTGTCCTATTGGTATCGTGCAAATATATGATTATTATCCATAGGCATGTTTGTAATGTTTATTGATGGATTATTCTATCTAATGTGCTAACCTTTTATATTATCACCATATGCTTGCTCTACTTATTTTTGGAGAACTTGTCGCAGGTATAAAGCTTTGAGTCGGAGTGCTCAACGGTGGACATCTTCAAACGTTGGAATGAGGTAAGCCTTTTTCTTATCTCACTTGCACATTGGTTTATATAGCATATGTTGGAATTGAGTAGATTTCTGCAGTCATACATGTTTATTGTGGTTTACCCTTGCCATAGAGATTTTTTCCCTCGTAACAATATGATGAGGAAAATAAATATGGAAAATAAGAAAATGGAAAATGAGATAGTGAGAAAATGAAAATGAAAATGAAAAGTGAAAATGGAAATAATAGAAAATGGAAAAAGAAAATGGGAAACTATGCCCAATCAATGCCCAGTGGCGTCCTCGTAATCACCTAGCCAGTAATGAGTCAACAGTGATAAAACTGCCACATGTCACTTAGATATATGTCAAAACTTAGGATAAGAGAAATAATATTAAAATAATGTGATGAGGAAAATAAATATGGAATAGGGAAAAGGGAAATGGAAAATGAGATAGTGAGATAATGAAAATGAAAATTGAAAAAGAAAATAATAGAAAATGGAAAAATAAAATGGGAACATATGCCCAATAAATGCCCAGTGGCATCCTCCTAATCACCTAGCCAGTAATGAGTCAGCATCCATGTCATCGTGAGTCAGCATCCATGTCATTTCCATGTGTCACTGTGTGATATATTTCCATAAGTTCCACGTGTCATGATCTCATTGGTTAACATGTTTCACACTCCCATTGGTTGATAAAACGGCCACATGTAACTTAGATATATGTCAAAACTTAGGATAAGAGAAATGATATTAAAATAATATGATGAGGAAAATAAATATGGAAAAGGGAAAAGGGAAATAAGAAAAGGGAAATGGAAAATGAGATAGTGATAGTGATAGTGATAGTGATAGTGATAGTGATAGTGAAAATTGAAAAAGAAAATAATAGAAAAGGAAAAAGAAAATGGGAAATAAAAGAAAAGGGAAAATGAATGTGAACGTAGAAATGGCTAAGTAATGAAAGGAGAATAAGGAATGAAAGAAGGAAAATTGGCTTAAGTGTGGAATATGTAGTAGGAGAGTTGAGTGGAAGAGAGAAAATGGTTAAGTATGGAAAGGAGAGGAGCAGAAAGGGGGAAATGGAAAAAAGGTTAAGTGTAGAGAGTAGTAAGGGGAATGTGAGAATAATGAGAAAATTGAAAAATGGATAAGTATGGAATGAGAGTATGAAGAGAGGTGAAGTGAGAGTATGAAGAGAGGTGAAGGGAGAGGTGAAGGGTAAAGAGAGGAAAATGGTTAAGTATGGAGATGGAAGGTGACAGAAATGACTAAGTGAGACACGACACTTAGAAAAAAACTTCTTGCAACTTTGCAATCTTTCCCTTGGACTTCTGGATGAAATATTGAATATCTTAGGCATACAAAGTCAAATTTTGTTTCTGTAAAATGTATGACAAAGCTGAGAATGAAGGCTTCACCATGAGCTTATAATAGTTCAAAAATTGTCTTCTTCTAATAATTTTTTATTATTATTCCAGGAGTGGGAAAATAGAGGTGACCAATTTTTGGTCAACAATAGCATAAAAGTATTCATGTAGGTCAAGTGAAGATGTTTCTATTTCTTCCACTAATTTATCTACTTGTCTCTATTGCATAGAGGGACCCTTGTAAAGGCTTTGGTGGTCATGGTGATTTTATTTGTTCCATATAATCATACCATGAAGAGGAAAACTCTCCCATAGTGAGAGGTTATATTCCTACACTGCTTAGTAGTGGTCAAAGAGATTGTGGTAGTCAAGGCTAACTCTAATATCCTATAGAGTTGATCTCCTAAGGTGGAAATGAATTTATGAGGCCTATATTGGTAAACAACATGATGATTTCAAATATATAGTTGTCTTATAATAACATCACAAACTTCAAGGGGGAAATGTCACATGGTACCTCATCTTTGAAGGGTTTGATATTGTGTTACAGGAATCATTTTTAACTCATGCAAATGTCTCATCTATGTTTTATCCCATTGATGGTGTATGGATGGGGTGTGGTGTTGTTGTTAGCTTCATGTTCTTGATGGCCTCTGCTAATATTAGATTCTTTTGAGTGGCATCGTCAACAGTGTAATGTAATAGTGTCCCTTTCACCTAGATCTATGAGTGGAATAGGCACTCACCTTCCTCTAGATCCTTGCATTACTTTAGTTGGACCTTTGTAAATTTTGGTAGGAATAGTAACATTGGTTTCCACATCAATGATTTTCTTACCCCTATCCATGGAATCTTGTGGCATCAAGGGTGAAATAGACTCTAATGGTTTTGTCTTGGTTGATAATCACTTACGAATGCAACATTCATCATATTGATGTGCCAAGGGATTTTGTAGTGGTCACACCACTTTATTATGTTCTATGACTTCATGTTCATCTTCTTTTTGTGTAGCTTTCATTGGTTGTCTTAAGATTGTTTATCTTTTCTTTGTCCCTTATTCTAAAAGTTAGGGCCACCTTTACCCTTCTTGTGTTGACCCTGATTTCTAGCCCTAAACGATTTCTTACCCTTCGGCTAAAATAATTTCTCAATATTGATGGCATAATGGTAAGTATCTTCTTGTGAAGATATGTCTAGAAACTCCATTTTTGTTTGGATGTATTTACAATGTATGGAAAACCCCTAAGAGTAAAAATTCTTATAATCTAAAACCCTAAACCTAGGAGTTAAGATGTGAAAGGGAGCATAGTTGGTACATCAACTTCTTGGTGCGATAAATTTCACTTACAAAATATGTTTTCAACATAATTTGGACTGCTACAAAGATTATTTTGAGCTTTATGTGTTTGGTGGGCCTAACAAGAGTCATCAAAATCACCAAAAATGTATAGGAAGGGATTGACAAATGTGCCAAAAGTTTAGGATTGAAAGATTATTGTAAATCTAGCAAGATTTATAATCATTTTTTAGACTATTGTAGTCCCAAATGGCCACATGGATGTCTAGGATAGCCACATAGATCAAGCAGAGAATGCAAGAACTAAGGAATTATTGTAACACCACTTTTCGGTGCCAAGGCTTACTCACTCTGATACCAAATTTTAGCAACCTTACTGTTACCATACTTCGCGGAAATATAACACTCACTCTCTGATTATAAAACAACATGCATTTAAGCAAGAAATACATATAAGCTCAGATTAAATATAAGAATTACTGCTAATCAAAAATATTCTCTGGACTTAAGCAATAATTCATCTACACAACAGAATACATGATAAAATATAAGCATCACAGGCATGCAAAACATAACATTTAACATAAGTTGATACTTATCTTGAAACTGTGGTAATTCCACCAACCAGGTGTAGGCCTTCCACGAACCTCCCAGCCTTAGACCACACTGCTCGTCAGCTCAGCAGTGGGTCACCCCCGATCTAGGACTAAGCTCCACCCCCAAGGCAGGGAATCCTATGCTAGGTTGAGGTTACAGGGAAAACACACAGTCACAAGGAAGGAATTCTCTCCTAGGAACCACTCATGCTCACTGCCCACAGACTCTCCTTCCCCACATGCATGTTCCACCCCAGGAGGATACACCTTCTCTGTCACCTAGACAGTCCTTTGGCTGCTAACCTCCCTTGCCTTGGGTTACAGCAACAGACCGTACCGGAAGTCTCCGAGCTTTGTGGAAGCTACAGGGTTCCTTCCAGGAGTTCTCTCCTTCCTCTACGCACTCTCTCACCTGGAGAGAATCGCTCATAGGCCAACAACCTGTTCTTCCAACTTCAATCACCTCTCTCACCTGGAGAGAGTGTTGTACAAACTAGCCAACAAGCCACACGCAGTCCAGCACTGCATGGCCACAACAACCAATGGGAAAAACAAACATGGGCTTTCCAACAGGTTCAACAATGGCGGATGGTCTCACGGATATGGCTTCGAATAAGAATCCACGCATAGGCTCAATGCTCAGACAGAGGATGCTTTGGATTTTCAAAAATTAACACACAGACTTTTCCTGTTCAGAGGGCTTACGGGGTATTCTTGCAGAGGTCCGACGGGTTCACGCTCAGGCAGTCGAGTAGAATGGAGGAGGAACCCCCAACATAGCTCATCTTAGCCATTTTATTTGCATGCACCTGGGTTGACACTTGTCACCCATGAAACTTCATGCGTTCCTTTAGCATGCATTCCTCCCACCATTTGGAAATCACATGTCATTCCAAAAGAACTTAGGATAAAAACATATAATTCACATGTCTTTTGGAATAATATTAAAATATTATTCCTAATGACTTAAGTCCCCTAGGCTTAACACTTAGCCCCTTTTCCCACCTTCCAGCCCCTAATCCCTTGCACTCTCTATGTATGCTTAGTCCCCCATCACTCATTCATCATGTCGGACTACACGCGGTGGTGTTTATATTTTATTAATGTGATGCATACATATAGGTACAAAATCAGGCTCTTGGCCTTCAACACTTAGGCTCTCTGGCCTAATAATCACATAAGCCCACCGGCTTATACAAACTTGGCTCACCAGCCTATAACACATATTTACAATTCATTTCATAAACCAGATTTACAAAGGCTCAGCCTTGGGGACACTACAATCCCCCTCCCTTATTTCTGCACTGTCCTCAGTACAACCTTACACTATCTCTGCAATCTTTTCAAAATTTTCAAAAAGGTGTGGGTACTCTGCCCGCATAATATGTTCATGCTCCCATGTCACGTCCTCAGGACCATACTAGGTCCACTGGACCTTTACAAGCTCTATGGCTCAATTTCGGAGTTGTTTTCTCTTCCTGTCCAATATGTGCATAGGATGCACTTACAGGACACCTTCTGGTTCCACCTGAATCACATTCCAATCGATAACAGAATTAGCATCAGGTATATATTTATTAAGCAGAGAAACATGAAACACATTATGTACAGTCATAGATGCAGGCAATGCAAGCATGTATGCAACTGGCCCAATCCTTTCCAGGATTTCAAAAGGCCCACAAAATATTGCTGCCAACTTGGCGCAACTTCCCAGCTTCAGGGAACTCCTGTTAGTTTTACTTTCGGGAAAACATGATCACCCACTTTGTATTCTCTGTGGGTTCTATTCTTATCAGCATAACTCTTCTGCCTGTTCTGGGCAACTTTCAAATTTTGTTTAATTCTTATGATTTGGTCTTCCATCTCTTTGAGCAGCTCAGGCCCAACTACTGCTCTATCAACTAGATTATCCCAGCTCACTGGAGTGTTTCACTTTCTTCCATAAAGTGCTTCAAATGGGCTCATATTCAATGATGTGTGATACCCATTATTATAGGCGAATTCTACCAAATACAGGTAGTCTTCCCATATTGATGGTTTATCCATCACATACATTCTTGGCATGTCTTCTATTACTCTGTTCACCCTCTCTGTCTATCCGTCAAACTCAGGATGATACATTGTACTAAAGTTCAAATTCATTCTAAATCCTTTGAACAGTCCTTTCCAGAAATTTGAGGTGAATTTTGGGTCCCTATTAGACACAATTGTCTTAGGAATTCCATGCAAGCATGCCACTCCTTTTAAGAAGATATCAGCAACATCTGTTGCCTTGTGAGTGGTTTTCAGTGGAATAAAATGGGCATCTTTTGTAAGATTGTCCACCACTACCATGATTGAATCATGCTGCTTGCTTGTTCTAGATAATCCCGTAATAAAATCCATTGTCACCACTTCCCATTTCCACTCAGGAATGGGTAAAGGCTGCAGCAACCCTGCTGGGTGCCTATGCTTATCCTTAACTTTCTGGCACTCCATACATATGGAGATGTATTCAGCGATTTCTTTCTTCATAACTGGCCAAAAATAATGGCTTTTGACTACTGCTACAGTCTTATGATAACCAGGATGTCCGACATACGTCACATTATGCATTTCTTTTAGAATTGTCAGCTTCAATTCTTGGACATTGGGTATGTACACTCTATTTTTATACAAAAGTAAGCCATCAGCTTCCAAGGTGTAACTTTCCTTGGTCTGTGGTCTCTCACGTTGTTGTAGCTTTGCTACCAGACCTCTGTACTGCAAATCAGCATTTGCAGCTTCCAAAATTTTGTCCTTAATCTTAGTCCTGTACAAGCTAATGGTTGTAGCATGTAATTCGTGCACTTTTCTGCTGAGTGCATCAGCCACCTTATTTTCTTTCCCTTTGATATGCTTTATATCAAATTCATATTCGCACAGAAACTCTAGCCATCTGGTTTGCCTAGCGTTTAAAGTCGACTGATCAAATAAATACTTTAGACCGTTGTGGTCTATTCTCAATTCGAATATCCTTCCCATGAGGTAATGTCTCCATTTCCTCAATGCGTGGACGATTGCTGCCAACTCTAAATCGTGAGTGGCATAATTCCTTTCATGCTCTTTCAGCTTCCTGGACTCATAACAGATTACAAATCCCTCTTGGCTAAGAATTCCTCCCAACCCCTCCTTAAACGCATCTATACACACCACGAAATCCATATTTGGATCTGCAATCCTCAAGATTGGAGTGTTGGTTAACAGCTGCTTCAATCGTTGGAAACTGTTCTCACACTCTTTAGTCCACTGAAACTTCTTCTCCTTCCTTTGCAAGGAAGTAATAGGGTGAGCTAACTTTGAGAACCCTGCGATAAACCTTCTATAATAGCCCACCAGACCCATAAAGGATCTAACTTCTGTCACATTCCTTGGCGTTGACCATTCTCGGATGGCCTCAACCTTCTCAGGATCCACAACAATCCCTTCTTTTGAAATAATATGTCCCAAGTAATGGATCTGTCTTTGATAAAATGAGCATTTGCTCAGCTTGGCATATAGCTGGTGTTCTCTCAACACTTGTAGCACCATTCTCAAGTGTTTTTCATGCTCTTCCTCCGAATTGCAATACACCAAGATGTCATCCAGGAATACTATGACAAACTTGTCTAAATAGTCCCTGAATACACCATTCATCAAGCACATAAAAACAGCAGGTGCGTTTGTCAGTCAAAAAGACACCACTGTGAATTCATAATTGTTGATACTAAGAGGGGGGTGAATTAGTATCAAGTACAATTTAAAACATTTTACAACTTATAATTAAACCATTCAATTATATCCAATGAGAAATGAACAATGGTATAAGAGTTACACCAATACACCACAATACACCATGCACAATATATGAGAAATAATCAATAGTTTGTGTTCAAGGGAAGTAATGACTTCCAAAGGTAGCTACAGCTTCCAAATGTAAAGGGAGGGATAAACCTCCAAGAGGAAGATACAATCCTCCAATATCAAGATATATCTGAACTCTCTATCCTTGCCCCTTCCTTCCACCCAAGAATATATGAGAGATAACAAAACTTTATTCAATTCCGGTCTGTTCAGAAGACCCAACTTGTACAGCATGCCCCGCGCTCAATATTTAACATCTGATTCTGAAACTCGCACAAATGAAACTAAAGTCCGTACTATTTCCAATGGAAGTGGTCCCACTTCATTTGGAGTCTGTATGAAAAAGTTATGACTGTTTTACCCAGAACACCTTTTTTTTGACTAGTTTCAGGACTGGTCACAAACCCTATATTCCACAGAGTATATCTCCATAATTATAGGGAATCAAGAGCAGAAAGTTTTACCAGAGGTACCTTGATATGTCTTCTCACTTCCATAGCGATTTTACCATCTGAATCGTTCTAGAAAAAAAGTTATGGAAAAAATGGTAAGATGACCTGAAAATAACATACCTTAGAACACATCACCAAAAGACTTCATCCTCCCTTGAAATCCGGCCTTCTTTTACTTCTTCTTCTCTCTGAAATTC
>ML777042.1:844652-869346 GCA_009831015.1 Picea engelmannii
AGCATGATGTATACTATCCATCCATGGGTGTTGTATCTACATGTGCATTTTCCTTCATGTCCAAATAACTTCATCAATCTTGTGGTCCAAAACCCATGACTAGGGTTGACATCAATGACAACAACCAATCTTCCAACAATAATGACCATACCTTGTTCTAAAGGCAGTATTGTTGATGTCCTCATCCTTTATTCTTACCTGGTGATATCCCGATCTGAGATCTATCTTCGAAAATATTCTCACACCCTTCAACTGATCGAAAAGATCATCAATCCTTGGCAGAGGATACTTTTTCTTGACAGTTACCTTATTCAACTGTCGGAAATCAATGCACAACCTCAACATCCCATATTTCTTCTTCACGAATAGGACCGGGGCACCCCAAGGTGACACGCTTGGGTGAATGAACCCCTTCTTCAAAATCTCTTCAAGTTGCAATTGCAACTCTTTCAGCTCTGGCATACTCATTCTATAAGGAGCCTTTGAAACTGGAGCTACTATAGGCATCAAATTTATAGAAAAATCGATGTCCCTCTTCGGAGGTAGTCCAGGTACCTCCTGAAATACATATTTGAACTCTATGAGTACCTCATGGTCTCCAATCTTTGAGACTGCATCTCTAGATTCTTCTTCCACACGAGCTGCAAATAATTGACAGCCCTTCCTGTAGCACTTCTTCAGCTGCATGGCTGAAATTTCTCTGACAGCCATAGCTCTGGGAATTCCTTGGACTGTTTTCCAATTTCCCTCCTCATCTAGGCTTGTAAACCTCTTGTTATGACATTCCAGGAGAGCATGGTGCTGTTCCAACCAGTCCATCCCAATTAATCAGTCATAAGAGCCTAAAGGAAGAACATTCAATTCAACCTTCGTGCTCAATCCATTCATGTCCACTGAACAGGACTTAACCAATTCAGTGACCTTCCTTTTGGTTCATGTGGCTAACTGCACTAGCCAAGACTTTTCATGTTTGCTTCTTGTTAAACGCAAACTTTCCACCATGCTAGGATCTACATAACTATGGCTAGCCCCTGAATCAATTAAAATAATGAGTGGTTGGTTGTTAATCATACCTTCCACTTCAATCATGTGCGATTGAAATTCTGCTTGCTTGTTGTCTAGGGTTGTGTAGATCCTTGGAATTTTGTTGCCCATATCCTCCACTGTTTCATCTTGCTGAATAGTATGGACAGTTCTCGCTTTATCTTTTCTGTGGGGAGAGTCTCTATACCTATGGTTTCCTTTACAACCCCAACACTCCATAGGTGGCGGTCTTGGCATTTGCTCACTCCCTTCAACTTTCCTAGGCTCTCTAAAAGATGATTGTCCCTGAGGAATGTTTCTGAAAAAGGGAGGCTTGTTTCCCTTCTTCCTCTGTTCCTTCTTAAACCTCTTCTGGTCATCCCAAGCCTTCCGAAAGGTAGGCTTTTCTCTTTGTTGATCATACAAGTTGTTAGCGACATTTCTTGTAAGGGGGTTAGAATGAAAAAGAATGGGTTAAAAACCCACTTTCCCTAAGTCCGGAGTGCAAAATGTCTCTGTGCTAAGAGACAGTCAAATATGGACGGCAGGAAGTAGAGAGCCCAGATCAACGGCGCACGTCGGATTCCAGAGCCCCCCTGCCTTTCTACATTTAAGGGAAGGGGGGGGGGGCGGAATCAAGGGCACACCTCTTCAACAATCACGATCATGGCACCCGGATCAACGGGGCGCGAGGTGATTTCGGACCCCCCCCCCGCCTTTCTACCTTTAAGCAGAGGGGGGGGGTCCAGAATCAGGCGTACATCTTTCCGACGACCAAGATCAATGCGCTCGGATCAATGATGCTTGGACGGTCCCATCCTTCTCAGCTGCTCTGCTTTTAGCCAACATGGGCCCCTTTCCTGCCATGTCGTCTTTCGTACCATCCTCTTCCCCCCCATCTCATCATCCACTCACCATCCTCCATGTGTCCTGCTCCATTCCACGTCCGCCTCCCATTAATAACAAGCCCATTGTATCTCCTCTTTTGCTCCCTCCGCTTATTTCCTTCCACCATGTGTCTTCCCCTGTAATCATTCTCACACCTCATCACTTCTTATCTCATCCTTCGCACTGGCCTCCACGCATATACATCAGGTCGTTCAGCTAATCCAAGTGGCAATCCGACGGACCTTCCAACTCCCAAAGGTGCTGAGTCAGCCAGGAAATTCGCAAATCCCAATGCAGTAGTTATTGAGGTAATTGATAGTGGTTGGACATCGCCTCCGCCATAATGGGAAAGTCCGGTGACGAATTAAAGGCACGTCGATTCGCCCATGAAGCTAACAGGAGTTTGATTACGTCTGTTGTAGGTGCACGATCATTCAGAGACTGCAGGTGCAGATTGTCAGAAGCCATGCAGACGCAAAGTTTTTAATGCAACGTCTCAATTGTGTTGTTGTTGTTGTTTTGAGTATATGTAGGCATTTTCGCCATTTTTGTATCTATCGATGGTAGAGTGGAGCTCCTGACTGTAATGTTTCAACAACCATTCTAGTTTCCTGGTTGTGCATCTGTATATGAGATTTCTTGTTTTATGACAAACAGTTTTCCTACTTCACCTATGTTTTCGTCTCATGCCAGAGAGTTCATGATCGAATGATTCACATGAATTGTTGTAGTTATGTTATGATAAAGGATTTGTTGTTGCATTACTGTTTTCTCTGGTGTTCTTCGTTTGAATGTAAGAAGATCTTGCCTTTGGACATTTCCTTCTCACAGTCTGTTAGGAACCTGATGTTTATAACAGACCCCTACACTCTTCTTATAAAATTCTTCCCCCTACTCACCCTTATTACAACTCACTGTTTGAAGTTTATCTCAGACCTCACTTTCCCATGCATGCCTGGCCTATTTTCAGAGTTGAAATGATGTTGTCCTGAGTTTTCCTCCATTTGATCATCCTTTTATAAAAAAATTGTGACATTAAACTGATGGGTGTCGGGCTCTGCTCCTGCTGCAATCCAGGAGTGACTCCCGACGCTAACATTTATGGCACCGTTTTCGGGGACGAAGATGAAAACCTTCCCCGGGATTGAACGACATTGAGCTTCTGATTCTGAAGGTGCATCAGGCATCAGAGCCCTTGAAGATTGCTACTGTGCACCTGGCGACTCCATTGTGACGACTCCACTGGAGTGAACCCGCTGTTTTAATTGTGGCTTCCAAACGCAGACATACACGGTCACATCCACAGCTACCCCTAGCTACACCTGTAACTGATCCAGAGGTGGTTCTCAGAAAAGGAAAGGCCCCTGAAGAAAAGGTTTCCACCACCGAAACAGGTAATTCGCCATATCCTTCTGTAAGAACTCCTTTTTCTCCTCCTCAGTTTCTTAATAGACCTCTTTCAGAGGTTTCCTAAATTTTGGGAGTGTTCCGACTGAGTTTTCCCCTCCTGGTCTGGGATTGGAGGGAGAAATCCTTGTCACTCCCCTCTCCTCTGAAGTTGTTCCTTGGAATAGACCCGGGACTATAGAAGATTTCCCCACTCCTGCACAAAGAGGAGCACAGGCTAACTTGAATTCGTTAGCTTTCTCCTTGAATCCTCTCTTGTTTCCCACTCCACTTCGGGACTCATTCCCAGTAGCCCCTTCGCGAACTCCTTCTCCTCTGAATTCTCCTCCACCTAATATCCCTATGGCTGGTGCTAATCCCCCTCCAAATAGAATGGATGCCATAGTTGATGCTTGATATGCTCCCTTAGTCCTACCCCAACCTATGCATCCTCTCCCTGCTGGAGACTATTTGAAATACATGCCCAAGTTCACTGGAGAAGGGGACATAACTGCAGAGGAGCACTTGGCTACGTTCTATAGTTACGCAGACAACCTAAACATTTAAAATGAAGATGTCTGGATGAGAGTCTTTGTCCAGAGCCTATATGGCGAGGTGAGGAAATGGTTTAGGGGACTGGCCCCTGGATCTATTGCTGGAATTGAAGCCCTGGATAGTGTTTTCCTGAGGCAGTGGGGAGATAGGAAGGATTTCATGTACTACATGATAGAGTTTGGGTCTTTGAATAAAATGGAAGGAGAGTCTGTCTCTGACTTCTCTAAAAGATTCAATAAGATGTATAATAAGATTCCTGCAGAGATAAAGCCCTCAGAAACCTCTGCCCAAATTTCTTATGCTGGTGCATTCAACCCAGATTTTTGCCTTCTATTAAGAGAAAGAAGAGCCACCTCCTTAGCTCAAATTCAAGATGCAGCCATAGAAGTGGAATCCAATATATTAGTAGCTGACAGACTGAGGAACAAAGGCGACGCAGATAAAAGAAAGGGAAAATCCGAAGCATCAACTTCTGGCCCATCGGTGCCCCACACTCAAGTGGACGAACTGACCAAAATGATGAAGTTTCTATCTGAAGAGATGGAAATATTAAAGGTGGAGAGGAGGCTAGGGTACAAGGGCCCTCAAGGCACTGAAATCAAAGGAGGTTTCAGGAGGCCAAACAATGTTCCCTCCCTAACCATGCAAAGAGAGAGGGGAAGAGACAGAGAAGACCAGAGAATTCAGGCCCCTTTTCAGAACAATTTGGTGGCCGATGAAGAAGAAAGAGAAACATATGAGCTTGATCCTGAAATCCACTGCTTAGAAGACACTCCTCCTTTTCCTCATCTCACTCAATCAACATACGAGGAGTCTCTCATGGACAGTCAGCTAAATGAGTTGAGCAAGGGAGACAAGGTTGGTGGCAGCCAAGGTAGGTACAACCTGAGGTCCAACAAAAAGGAAGTAGCACCTGATGTTCCTAAGCAGTCCACTAGAACAGAGAGACTTGCCAATCAAGTAGCAGACGGTCACAGAGGTAAGAAGCACCAACCCCTCTCTCCCATTATTTAGATTCATGTTCCCGAAATAAGAGAAATTCCAAGGCTTACATCTTCTTTTAACTTCAAGCGTGAGATTCAAAAGATCAGAATCCCTGTGCCCCTCACCGAGCTCATTAAACATGAAGAATTCAAAAAGCACCTCTCTGAGATTTTGCAGTCTAAAGCCTCATGCCTTTCCACAGACTCCATAAACCTCCAAGATGAAAAGCCAACAGTTGTCCTAGGCCCCATGGTAGAAGATAGGGATGATTCATCCCCTCCTTTCTACACATCCCTGAACATACATGATAAGGTATTGCACAACTGCTTGATGGATTCAGGGGCTTCTCACAACCTCATGCCCAAAACCGTCATGGAAGAGTTAGGACTTGAAGTCACCCGAGCCTATCATGACCTCTATTCCTTTGACTCCAGGAGAGTTTAGTGTCTTGGAGTTATTAAAGACCTGGTTGTGACCTTGTTTCAGTCAATGCCCATGAAAAGTGTGGTCATGGATATTGTAGTGGCTGATGTCCCCCCCAAGTTCGGTATGCTATTGTCAAGATCTTGGATAAAAAGGCTAGGGGGAACTTTGCAGATGGACCTGACCTATGCTACTATCCCATTGTTTGGGGGAGAACATAGGAGGCTATACAGAGAAGCCCAATTGGCCTATATAATCAGCGATGAAGCTAATCCCACCAACCATCCCATTTTTGTCGTGGACACTGATTTAGGTTCCAGTCTACTGCAACTCACTCATGCTCCCGAGCCTCCTCTTAAGCTTAGAAAGCAGCCCACCACTCCTCTTGATTTCCCTCCCTCCATCGCCCCCGTATGGAAAATGTTCTTTGATGGAGCCTGTTCCAGGGAAGGTGCTGGTGCTGGGGTGTTATTTGTGTCACCGTCTTAGGAGACTATATCCCTATCATATAATCTAGAATTTGACACCACCAACAATGTGGCAGAATATGAAGCTCTTGTTCTGGGTATGAGGGCTGCAAAGGAAATGGGAATTAAAGAGATAGCAATCTTTGGGGATGCTGATTTGATTATCCAACAGGTCAGAAATGCCTATCGTGCTAATAATCCCTGGCTCAGGAATTACAGAAATGAGGTATGGGACCTAATTGATAATTTCTTCCTAGCTTTTAACATTTCTTTCATTCCGAGGGAGAAAAATACTTCAGCTGATTCTTTAGCTATCTCAGCTAGTTTACTCGAATCTCCTCTGCCGCCTATGGTCAAATCTGATGTTGAAATAAAATATAGATCCTCTGTATCGGACAATGTCAAGCATTGGAAGGTATTTGAAGATGATCTGGAAATTGAGAAATTTCTCCAATCCGTCGATGACTTTTCTGCGTTGCACATTGATGAGGATCCTGATATGGAAGGTGACCATCACCCTGGGGAGTTGTTAAATGAAATTGCTAACCACCAGATTATTCAACTGCCGAGCAATTACATTCCAAAAGGACTAATCCCGTTAGAAATATTGTTCAATGGGAATGATGTGGCATTGAAAGGTAGAGTTTCAGGTGATGATGCTGACACAGCTGAGTGCAACATTGGCACACCAGAAGAGCCTAAGTTTGTCAAGTTTTCAAGGAGTTTGACCAGAGAGCAGAGGTCCGAATATACTGAGTTGCTGAGAGAGTTTGCTGATGTGTTTGCATGGACCTATGAAGACCTCAAGACATATGACACATCCATCATTGAACACAAGATCCCACTGAAGGAAGAGGCAAATCCATTTAGGCAGAAGCTAAGACAGATAAATCCCATGTTGTTTCCTGTCATGGAGAAAGAAGTGAAGAAGCTATTAGAAGCCCAAATCATCGTCCCCTTAAGATATTCTGAATGGGTGGCCAATTTGGTTCCGGTAAGGAAGAAAAGTGGAGAAATCAGGCTTTGTGTTGACTTCAGGAACCTGAACAGGAGCTCAAAGAAAGATAATTATCCCCTGCCCAACATGGAACACATATTGCAAAGGGTTACAGGAGCTTCTAGAATATCCATGATCGATGGCTTCTCTGGTTACAACCAGATATCAGTCATGCTTGAGGACAAAGAAAAAACGGCTTTCACCACTCCTTGGGGCACATTCATGTATGCCAAAATGCCTTTCGGACTGATGAATGCAGGAGCAACATTTCAGCGAGCCATGGACATAGCCTTCATCAGGGAGAAAGACAAGTTTGTGGTGATCTATCTGGATGACATAACAGTCTTCTCCAAGTCTGACAAAGAACACTGCTACCACCTGAGAAAAGTTTTTTCGAAGTGTCGCAGGTTTGGCCTTTCCCTAAATCCCAAGAAATCTCTGTTTGCAATGAATGAAGGGAAGCTATTAGGCCATATAGTATCAGCAGAGGGAGTGAGAATTGATCCTAGTAGGGTAGAATAAATTCAGACCCTATCACTTCCCAGATCTAAGAAGGAACTTCAGGCCTTCCTGGGGAAGATAAATTTTCTGAGGAGATTCGTCTCAAATTTTGTTGAATTGGTGAAACACATTATAGCCATGCTCAGGAAGGGAAATGAAGTGAAATGGACTGTTGAACCTAGGGAATCCTTTGTCCAAATAAATAGGGCGTTGACTGAGGCACCTATGCTAATCAGTCCTGATTATTCTAAAGATTCCCTGATTTTTTCTTTTGCTTCTTGTGATACAGTAGCAGCAGTCTTGTTGCAGAAAAATGATCAAGGGCGAGAGCAGCCTATTGCCTTCTATAGCAAGGCATTGAGAGATGCAGAACTCCGGTACGAGATCATGGAGAAGCAGGCCTATGCCTTAGTGAAAGCTCTCAAGGCTTTCAGAGTCTATGTCTTGCACTCAAGGATCATTGCATATGTTCCTTCGGCCTCTGTGAAGGACATTCTTATACAGCCTGACATAGATGGAAGAAGAGGTAAATGGATCTCCAAGATCCTAGAGTTTGATCTGGAGATTAAGCCCACCAAGTTGATAAAGGGGTAGGTTTTAGCCAAGCTGCTAGCTGAATCAAATTGCAAATCTTTGGGGATTAGTTTCATCAACGTCTGTTCAGAAAATCCGCAAGTCGAATCATCCAGTAGGAATTCTCAGAATGCTTTATCCCTAGCAATATGCCCCTGGTACAAGGATATCTTGTATTTTCTGCAAGAATTGAGGCCTCTTGATGGAATGGAAAAAAGCAAGGCAAGAGCTTTAAAGCTCAAAGTAGTCAGATATTGCCTCATTGGCCAAGCCTTGTACTGGAAAGACCCTCTAGGGGTATTTTTAAGGTGCTTGGACCCGCAAGAGGCCCAGAAGGTTATGTTTGATTTCCATAGCAGTCTTTGCGGAGGTCATCATTTCTGGAAGACCACAGCGCATAAGATCCTCCAGGCTGGGTATTACTAGCCCACTTTATTCCCTGATGTCTGCAGAGAAATAAGAGCCTGCATCAGATGTCAAAGGTTCTCAGAAAAGCAGTAGCTCAGATCTCTGCCATTAAAGCCTATAGTGGTTTCGGCACCCTTTCAGCAGTGGGGATTGGACTTCATTGGGGAAATTCATCCACCCTCAAGTGGCCAGCACAGATGGATCCTGATTGCGACAGACTATTTCACCAAATGGATAGAAGCTGTCCCCACCAAGAGCACTTCTCACAAAGTAATTATCAACATCCTGGAAGATATCATAGCCAGATTTGGATGTCCTAACAAAATTGTCACTGACAACGCCACCCCTTTCCGGTCTGGGCCTCTAGTCAAGTTCTGTGAATAGTTTGAGATTTCACCGATTCACTCTACTCCCTATTATCCTCAGGGAAATGGACTAGCAGAGTCTTCCAATAAAAGCCTGATCAAGCTCATTAAGAAATTACTGGAAGACAATAAAAGGGCCTGGGATTCGAAGCTCAAATTTGCATTATGGGCTGATTGAGTGACAACAAAGAAGTCCCTGGGCATATCACCCTTTCAACTTGTTTATGGAACAGAGGTTGTTTTCCCCACTCAGCTCGCTTTATCTGTGGCGAAATTCCTCCAGGACATTGAAGGAGAGCTTGACCATATGGTCAGAAGTATTCATCAGATGGTGGAAATACAACAGATCAGAGAACAGGTCATGAACAGGGCCCACGATCATCAGCAGAAGATCAAATAGACCTTCGACAGGAAGCGCAGAAAGAAATATTTCGAGCGGGGTGATCTGGTGCTCAAATGGGATGCACCCAGGAAGGATAAGGGCAAGCACAGTAAGTTTGATGCCCTTTGGTTTGGGCCTTTTAGGATCATTGAAGTATTTTCAAATAACACTTATAGGTTGCAAGATCTGGAACGCAAAGAAGTTTTTAGTAGCCCAGTAAATGGGCATTTCTTGAAAAAGTGTTCTTTATGAGCCGTAGTCAGCTCCTTTTTGTTTTGTAAATATTGTTTTTGTTTTCAGCTTAATAAATGACTCCATAGCCCAACAACAAGGCACTGAATCTGCAAAAGAGTTCTTAGAGCATCATAGGGATGACTCTATCCCCCATGGAGCCTAATGTTAGTGACATTTCTTGTAAGGGGGTTAGAATGCAAAAGAATGGGTTAAAAACCCACTTTCCCTAAGTCCGGAGTGCAAAATGTGCCTGTGCTAAGAGACAGTCAAATCTGGATGGTAGGAAGTAGAGCGCCTGGATCAACGATGCATGTCGGATTCCAGAGCCCCCTTGCCTTTCTACCTTTAAGGGAAGGGGGGGGGTCCAGAATCAGGGGCGCACCTCTTCAACGATCACGATCATGGCGCCTGGATCAACAGCGCACGAGGTGATTCTGCCCCCCCCCGCCTTTCAACCTTTAAGCGGAGGGGGGGGGTTCGGAATCAGGCATACATCTTTCTGATGGCCAAGATCAGCGTGCCCGGATCAACGACGCTTGGGCGGTCCCATCCTTCTTAGCTGCTCTGCTTTTAGCCAACGTGGGCCCCTTTCCTACTGTGTCGTCTTTTGTACCATCCTCTTCCCCCCCATCTCATCATCCACTCACCATTCGCCATGTGTCCCGCTCCATTCCACGTCTGCCTCCCATTAATAACAATCCCATTGTATCTCCTCTTCTGCTCCATCCACTTATTTCCTTCCACCATGTGTCTTCCCCTGTAACCTCTCTCACACCTCATCACTTCTTATCTCATCCTTCGTGTTGGCCTCCACGCATATACATCAGGTCGTTCAGCTAATCCAAGTGGCAGTCCGAGGGACCTTCCGAGTCCCAAAGGTGTTGAGTCAGCCAGGCAATTCCCAAATCCCAATGTGACAGTTATTGAGGTAGTTGATAGTGGTTGGACATCGCCTCCACCATAATGGGAAAGTCTGGTGACGAATTAAAGGCACGTCGATTCGCCCATGAAGCTGACAGAAGTTCGATTACGTCTGTCGTAGGTGCACGATCATTCAGAGACTGCAGGTGCAGATTGTCAGAAGCCATGCAGACGCAAAGTTTTTAATGCAATGTCTTGATTGTGTTTCTATTGTTGTTTTGAGTATATGTAGGCATTTTCGCCATTTTTGTATCTATCGATGGTAGAGCGGAGCTCCCGACTGTAATGTTTCAACAACCATTCTAGTTTCCTGGTTATGCATCTGTATATGAGATTTCTTGTTTTATGACAAACAGTTTTCCTACTTCACCTATGTTTTCGTCTCATGCCAGAGAGTTCATGATCGAATGATTCGCATGAATTGTTGTAGTTATGTTATGATAAAGGATTTGTTGTTGCATTATTGTTTTCTCTGGTGTTCTTCGTTTGAATGTAAGAAGATCTTGCCTTTGGACGTTTCCTTCTCACAGTCTGTTAGGAACCTGATGTTTATAACAGACCCCTGCACTCTTCTTATACAGGTCTTCCCCCTACTCACCCTTATTACAACTCACTGTTTGAAGTTTATCTAAGACCTCACTTGCCCATGAATGCCTGGCCTATTTTCAGAGTTGAAATGATGTTGTCCTGAGTTTGCCTCCATTTGATCATCCTTTTATAAACAAATCGTGACATTAAACTGATGGGTGTCAGGCTCTGCTTCTGCTGCAATCCAGGAGTGACTTCCGATTCTAACACAAGCATTTCGCCCTTCTTATTGTTTCTTCCATAGTCTTAGGATCATCATACTGAATCTTATCACCAATGGAAGGTGGTAGTCCACTCAGATACCTCTAAATATTGACAGTCTCATCTTTGATGAATGGAACATACTTCAGCAGTTCCAAGAAACTTCGTTCGTACTCATCAATGGTCATGCTACCTATCTTGAGTTCGAAGAACTCCTTCATCTTTCTGTCATAATATCTTTTGGTCAGGTATTTCTTCTCGAAATACCTCTTAAACTCCTTCCAAGTGATATATTTCTCTCTGATGCGTTGCATTTTCACAAACTGATCCCACCACATGGATGCTTTTCCTTTTAGCTGGTACATCGCAATTCTTCCTTCTGCATGAACAGAGTAGTTCTGCAATTGGAAATATTTCTTCATGCCAAGAAACCATGTCTTGGCATATTCCTCCTTCTTATGCTCTCCATCAAACATTGGAGGCTTGATCTTGTTCATCTCTCCTTTCAATTCATCCTTTCCATATTTTCGGTGTTTTCTGGTACGGGACGGGCTTAAACTACTATGTGTTTCTCTGCCAGAATGCTTCGGGGAGAGACGGTAATGTCTAATACCACTCCTCGATCTTCTTCTCCTCTCAGGGGTTCTGACACTTCTTGATCTACTTGTGTCACTCTCTTTTTCCAATTTCTTTTCTATTCTTTCTAGGCTCTTCAACATTTTTAAGTTGAATTCACCTTGTCAATCCTTGATTTTTATGCGATTTTGGCTATCAGCTCGGCGAGCCTAGGCATCTTTCTGCAATTTTTCAATGAGTTTCATCATACATCCTTATTTATCTATCTCTTTTCCGTGCCCATTAGAGTTTGTTCCTTCGACTCCCAAGTTGACATCCTTTCCTTCTCTTTCGTCCTCTGAAATGGAGGCACTCCGCACCTCTTCCATTTCCTTAATCGACATCTATTCTTGGTTGTCCTGACACTCGTTGAACTCTTCACACACAATGTGCAATCAATCTAAAGTTTTTCAGGCCCTTAAACCTTCAAGAAACTTACAACATTCATAAGCCAACGTGAACAAGAAAAACGTTTTGACTTCACAAATTTTTCTGAGCTCTGTTCGGCTCTGCAAATTTAGGGACTTCGGGTTTTCGGTACCTGGGAGTTCACTATGCAGTGACTCCTAACTTATTGTTGCTACAATCCCCGAAATCCAAAATTTTGGTTTCCTTTCTCTCTGGGCCCACAGCACAGCTATTGCCCTTAAAACCTATTACGGTTCTTCAGTCTCTGATGGCTTCAGGACTTCGGGACTTCAGGTTTTCGGTACTCGGGAATTCTCTATGCAATGACTTCCAACTCCTTATCACTACAATAACCGAAATCCAAAATTCTGATTTACTTTATTCTCCGGGCCCACAACATAGTTGTCGCCCTTAACCGCAGTGGCACGTGGTATGTTCAGGAGGGTCCATGTCACGTTTGGTGATGCCATTGGGTCCCACCACTCTCTCCTGTCTTCTCGACTCACTGGCACGTGGCACACATTCATGTGCCCACGTCCATTCCAAGCAAAATCCAATCATTAGACTCCTTCCTCAGATCTACGGCACAGTTCTTTTCGACGTTTCGGGGTTTCGAGCATCGGGAGTTCGTGCATCCCACATCTCGAACTTCCATTTGCCAAAATATCAAATTATGGTTTACTCTTCCATTTGATCCGACGATCAAGTCCTCTCCTATGATCTATGGTGTAGATCATTTCGGTAATCCGTGTTTCACTAACTTGCGACTTGTGAACACAAGGGTCTTCCTTTTTGGTTTCTCGAGTGTCAAAACGCCATCTGGCAGCCACGTGGTTCCCCGATGGACGGTCCTTACGAATTTCAGGATTTTTCCTATCGTGATTTCCACATTCCTATGCAACTCTAAAGGGTCTATAAACCTTGTGCACATTCTCCAGATATGACGGTCACAAGGGTTCGCTTTCCCTTCCGAACAGATCCCAAGGCTCCAACACTTCTGGTGTGGAGTCCTCTCTCCCTGTGGATATATACCACACCGACTGCGGTTTCACAACACTGCTATACCTCCTGAGCTTGTAAGCACGTCAAGTAACTCCTTGACACATCTGGAGCATTCCAGGGTCCGAAATCAATCCTCCAGACACAATTTCTCCTCACACCCTCGGTCCAAAGACCACTCCACTGGCCCATCTAGGCTCAGTGTCGAAACCTTGGCTTTGATACCAAATTGTAACACCACTTTTCAGTGCCAAGGCTTACTCGCTCTGATACCAAATTGTAGCAACCTTACTGTTACCATACTTCGCGGAAATATAACACTCACTCTTTGATTATAAAACAACATGCATTTAAGCAAGAAATACATTTAAGCTCAGAGTAAATATAATAATTACTGCTAATCACAAATATTCCTTGGACTTAAGCAATAATTCATCTGCACAATAGAATACATGATAAAATATAAGCATCACAGGCATGCAAAACATAACATTTAACATAAGCTAATACTTATCTTGAAACTGTGGTAATTCCACCAAACAGGTGCAGGCCTTCCATGAACCTCCCAGCCTTAGACCACACTGCTCGTCAGCTCAGTAGTGGGTCACCCCCGAGCTGGGACTAAGCTCCACCCCCAAGGTAGGGAATCCTAGGGCTAGGCTGAGGTTACAGGGAAAACACGCAGTCACAAGGAAGGAATTCTCTCGCAGGAACCACTCATGCTCACTGCCCACAGACTCTCCTTCCCCACATGCCTGTTCCACCCCAGGAGGATACACTTTCTCTGTCACCTAGATAGTCCTTCGGCTGCTAACCTCCCTTGCCTTGGGTTACAGCAACAGACCAGACCAGAAGTCTCTGAGCTTTGTGGTAGCTACAGGGTTCCTTCCAGGAGTTCTCTCCTTCCTCTGCGCACTCTCTCACCTAGAGGGAATCGCTCACATGCCAACAACCTGTTCTTCCAACTTCAATCGCCTCTCTCACCTGGAGAGAGTGTTGTACAAACTGGCCAACAAGCCACATGTAGTCCAGCACTGTGTGGACACAAAAACTAATGGGGAAAACAAACACAGGCTTTCCAACAGGTTCAACAATGGTGGATGGTCTCACAGATATGGCTTCGGACAAGACTCCATGCATAGGCTCAATGCTCAGACAGAGGATGCTTCGGCTTTTCAAAAATTAACACACAGACTTTTCTTGTTCAGAGGGTGTACGGGGTATTCTTGCAAAGGTCCGATGGGTTCACGCTCAGGCAGTCAAGTAGAATGGAGGAGGAACCCCCAACACAGCTCATCTCAGCCATTTTATTTGCATGCACCTAGGTTGACACTTGTCACCCATGAAACTGCATGCATTCCTCCCACCATTTGGAAATCACATGTCATTCCAAAAGAACTTAGGATAAAAACATATAATTCACATGTCTTTTGGAATAATATTAAAATATTATTCCCAAGGACTTAAGTCCCCTAGGCTTAACACTTAGCCCCTTTTCCCACCTTCCAGCCCCTAATCTTTTTCCCTCTCTATGGATGCTTAGTCCCCCATCACTCATTCATCGTGTCAGCCTACACGCAGCGGTGTTTATATTTTATTAATGTGTTGCATACATATAGGTACAAAATCAGGCTCTTGGCCTTCAACACTTAGGCTCTCTGGCCTAATAATCACATAAGCCCATCGGCTTATACAAACTTGGCTCACCAGCCTATAACACATATTTACAATTCATTTCATAAACTAGATTTACAAAGGCTCAGCCTTGGGGACACTACAATTATGAATTCCCAACTTGATGGGTGAGCTTAGGCATCCTCACTCAGATTCAACTATAATGTATAATAATAATGGCAATGCTATACATATGGCTCATAACCTTATTGCACTCAGAAATGATGAAGCATATTAAGCTTCATGCACACTATCTTAGGCAACCAGTGCATGAGAATGTGATATCCCTTGTATGTTGTAGGACATATGATTGGATTATTGATATATTTATAAATTCGTTGACAAAGGTGAATTTTGTTAAGTTTTGGTCTTTACTTGGGCTTTAGGAAGTTGTCATTAAAAGGGGATTTTGAGGTAATTTCACCTCCTAATCCTGAATCCTTCTGTGAATGTGTTGAACCTGCACAGAAAAGATCTAGCTAACAAATGACATACATAGTTTGCAGAGAAAATATGAGAAAAGAGAAACAGGAGAGAAAGAATGGAAGAATTCTCATTAACTGTATTCCACACACAAAGAGTGAATAATTTACAATATATATAGGCTACATGAGTAACTAATGCACCATATTATTGATCTAGAGAGATCTAGACACTCATTGACAGACATTTGGAGTGAATTGCCACCTAGTCCTAGTTAACTGATCCATGCAATCATCAGTTAACTGAGTCACAACTTTCACTAGTCTAATTAAGTGTAACTGAGTGTAAATGACTTTAAAATGAAGAGGAACATCCTATTCTATAGGGGAATATTCTCTAGAGAGAATATTATCACCTAAGGAATCGTTATCAACATTGGACTGTAAAACTTAGGAAAACAATTCTAGGTGAGTGTGTAATATCTCCAAAACCTTAAAGAGGGTGTTAGTGTTGATTTTTCAATAATCTATGCTTAAGCATGAAGTTCATCCCATTTTAACATTTTACTTAAACCATAACCAATTATGTTGTTGCTAGTGGGAAAAACCCCCCTATGGCTACATTGGGGTTTACAATGTAGGCAGATCAATAATCATTTAAAAGTCTTCTACTTCTCTAACTACCCCAAACTCATACAAGAAAATAAAAATGAGAAGGATCGGGTAATTGTACCTTTACTCCACGTCCGGTGATGATCCTCTTGCTCTTGAAAGCTTCGCTGACTACACGCCTCCTCCCAAGGTTGGCCTGCATTCAAAGACAAACAAATAAAAAGCTACAAGCATGCATTTTGTATACAAATAAGGGTTAGATGTTAGAATAAAAACATAAATCAAATGGAAACATTTGATACACCATGATTTGGGACAAGAAAAGTACTTCTTTTATTGATAATGCAATGATCACTTACAACCAAAACCGGCTACTACTCCACGAACCTGGTCTAGCCTCCTCTTCACCAAGATCCAAGTGTACCTTTGTATGGTTTCTCCTCTCAACCTTCTTCTTGGGAAGTAAAATGGGTTTATGAAGGAGGAAGGAAGGCAAATTGGGGAATTCTGAGGCAATTCTCACAAAAGGGCTGCAATTACTTGGGGCAAGGAGGGGATGTGAAATGGGCAGAGTTTCATTATTCTTATGTCTAGATGTGGAATGAGACCCCAACACCTCCTTTTATGTGAAAAAAGGATGGTTATCGGTCGGGTGACGGGCTATAAGTGGTGGATTAGTTGGGAAACTACCCAATAGCCCGTAATCTCAACGAATTCCTTGTAACTTTTTATTTTTTACAACTTTTGCAAGTATACATGGGATGTAGTGGTGCAGCATGCGTACGTGCGTGGTCTATAGTGGTGTAGCAAGCGTATGTACTCGGGCAGTAATGGTGCAGGGCACGTACATCTTCAAGAAATGGGTTTTTTAGAAGAGCAACGCAGTGATGGCTTAGAAAAAAATGCAAGTAAGAGGGCCAAATTCCAGGTATGCATATGTAGAGAAATTTAGGGTTATAACATTTGCAGCAACCAAGATCACAAGAAGAAACACCATGCACAAGTACACAAGAAGTATCCTGGGAAACCTTTCTCAACAAGGGAAGAAAACCCAGCCAAATCCTTTTCTATATTCTTCAAGAGAAATACCTTCACCACCAAGAAAACCTATCACTCAAGAGGGTGCTTGCAAACCCTAGAAGACTAGCGCCCAAGAGAGGTGTGCACTTATCCCAAGAAGATGTACTTGCTGAAATTTCCAAACTCATACAAAAGATATGATTCCTCAATGGGTAATTTACCTTTACTTATATTAGACTTGATTTGTCAACATAAGTGTCTATTGGCACAGTAGGGCCGACCTCTCTATCTCATAATATAATTAATATTAACCAGTGTTGGTAATACTATTGTCATTACACCAAAACCCGCAGGTGATTGGTAAACTCACCACTACCATATTTCAAGGATCCACAAGAGGCAATTAGTCCCTTGTCACGATACATCAGGGAGCGCTGGCTAATTGCAATTTCATGCAACAATCTCCCCCTCAGCATGAGCCGAGTGTGTATCGAACTCGTGACCTCTAGATCTGATACCACTTATTGGTAGTATGGTTGTCATTACACCAAAACCCGTACGTGATTGGTAAACTCACCACCACCAGATTTCAAGGATCCACGAGAAGTGATTAGTCCCTTGTCATGATACAATGGGGAGCGCTGACTACTTGCAATTTTGTGCAACAACCAGATTAATTATCTTTTACATTAATTATCAATCACATTAAGGTGGGGCCGACCTATACCCTTTACATTACAATTAGGGTTACAGGAAGGTTTGACTCTTGAACAATATAGAAAGGGATCTCATACACCCACTAGTTCTCAGCCACTAGGGGCACATCCATAGGGATGTCCATATCTCTGGCTCAATGCATTACACAGAAGAACCACTCTCACTAGTGCTCAGCCACTAGGATCACGTTCACTTGTGCTCATCCACGGGAAAATCCACTCAACATATCTTCTTTCCCACTGCATTACACAGGAGATTCATTTGGAGTTCATCATCAACTCTCTGCTCATAAGAGGCTAATACATCATCTTCATCTCTGTCTCATGACGATGCAGCCAACTCTTTGGAAATTCACATGTTCACCTTGTGCTCATCCATAAGCACGTCCAACTCTGTAGATATCCTTTCTCACTACGTTACAAAGGAGAATCATCTGGAGTTATTCTCAACTCTATGTAAGGAGAAGGCCATCTCTACGTTCCAACTCTGTCTCAGATAGGAACCACACACCCCTCTCAGGGGCTCTCTCTCAAGTTGAATCAATCAGTCTGTGTCCTGGAGAATGTCTCACGCAACTGTAATCATCAACACTCCCTCTCAGCTAGGGATGCATTCTTCATCAGGCCAAGTCTCACACGAAAGTACTTCGGAATTTGTCTTGGTTGTAGTCATCAAGACTCCCTCTCAACTAGAGAGGTATTCTTTACCAATCCAGTTTGGTGAAGGTATCTTCCATATGTTCATGTGTAGGAAGGTACATCACGTGTACTTCTTTCCTCTGAATCATGTCTCTGAAAATGATATTTTATCTCAATGTGTTTCGATCTATCATGAACACATGTTTCTCAAATAGCTTCACAAGGCTCTGGTTATAATCATAGAATCCATCTCATGGTCAAGTAAATTTGTCAAAAGTTTATGAAGCCACACTGCTTCGCACACTCAATGATATATACTCTGCTTCTGTGGTATTCAAGGCCAAATAGATTTGTTTCCCGTTGCACCAGAAAACCATGACAACCTTCACGGTAAAACAACAACCGGATGTTCTCTTCCAGTCCACTATACTCTATGCTCAATCTGTATCAACATATCCTGCAAACTCAAGTACACACTTGAGGCATATCTCAGGCCATATCCAACTGTGCCTCGTATATATATCTCAATACATGTTTTGATGTTGTCCAGTGAGTCTGTCTCAGTTGACTCATGGAATGACTAAGTACATTCACTGCATATCATGAATCAAGTCTGGTGTTAACCAGATACATCAGTGATCCAATTAGTTGTGGATTAGTCTCGTCTGAATCATCATCATTCTTTTTCTTCAAACCCATCACCGTGGATTTGCATTATGTCATACTGAACTTCTTTAATATTCCCACTGTATATTTTTCTTGACTCAGGAAAATATCATTGGTCCTCTGTCATACTTCTTGTCCCAATAAGTAGTGCATCATACTTAGATCCTTCATCGCGAAATCAAAATTCAAAGATTACTTGTATCCAACAACAAGGTTTTCTGAATAAGTCATCAAAATCAGTCTCTCGTCACCAACACTGTAATAATATAGGCTTAGATCAACAACACTCTTGCTGAAACCCAAACTCATCAAGAATCTATCCATTTGATATAGTTTCCAACTCATGCATGGTAGTATGGATGGAAGTGTATCAAGCTTACTGGATCAAGTGTCTCATCATAGACAACTCCCTCTGTTTGTGAGAATCTTCTAGATATAGATCTCGCTTTGTATTTCTCAACACTTCCATCAACTGCATGTTTGATCTTATAGATCCACTTGGAAGTCACCACATAATTCCCTTCTGGTCTCTGAACAATATCTTATACATCATTCTTTAAGATATACTGGTATTTTGTTGTTATGGCATCTTGCCATACATGTTCTCATGTTTCTTTCCCGAGACAAGGATGCTCGTAATCAATGAAGTGTCTCATGAATGAAGGATAGCTCAAAAATATCTTTTTCTTTCTCGGGATGTGCCTTGAGAGGCTTGTATGTTTATCTTCCTCTTGCAGAGTGAGCCTAGGTAGGCCTTTTATGCCCTACTGCAATATCTCTGAACATATCAACTGGAGCAATTGGATCAGCTGGAATAATGTGTGTCTCCCTTTGAAATGTTGAAGGGGGAGAAGGTATTGTCTCATTGTCAATCTCCATCTGAGATTCTCTAGATATTTGAAGGGATATCTCTTCTTCAAGGACAACATATATGATTTTCTCAATCTATCTCTGACCAGGGATGTCGATCCGGAATATCTTCAAATATTCATTGTTATCCCATAAACGTATCCTTTCTTCCTGGAGGGTCTACCTTGGACTTCTTCTCTTTTAGTACAAGAAAATACATTGGCCACCCAAATATCTTGAAGTGTTCAATCTCAGTCTTTACTCCAGTGAAGGATTATTCGGGAGTTATGTTTTTCAAAGTTTGGTGAAGGCTCTTGTTTTGAACATATATTGTGTCATGCATGCTTCTTCCCATAGAATCATAGAAAGATTCAGATCATGCATTATTTCATTGGTTGCCTCAATGATGGTTCTATTCGTCTTCTTTCTCAAATAGTTTTGACTCCCTCTGAAGGATAAACATCTTCCTTTTGTTGTTAACCTGTCTGGAATAAGAAAAACAAGAGGAACCAAAACAAGAATATCTCCTAAAGGAGAGTAATGAGTACATCTCTAGAATCAAAACAGTTTAAGGATTTTTGTCACAGCTACAACACCTACTTGTAATGTAGCAAACTTTAGAAATATAGGTTAGAGGAATGACAATTACAACAATCAAACCTGGAGTCTTCACTTCCAATGTGTTGTTCCTATGAATGCACTGAGATCCCTTTGGATCCATGACTTTAGGAAAAGGTTCCTTCCTCGTGAAATTTCTCTCATGACAAATCATATATATACAAGTGCATACATGAGGGTGTTGATATGATTTATCCAATGGCACCTGACTGATCTATGTCCTCTTGACATCTTCATGAAGAGGGTAGTCATAGTGTCACATTTTTGTATCACCCACAATATTCCTTCCTTTGAAGTCTTGTCTTCCAGGAACTTGAAATTGCTTGATCCATCAAGCTTATCTTCCATCATAGTTATGTTCATTATAATTTTAGATTCTTCACAAACCCTTGTCAACTGGGCTAGAAAACCTAACGGCTAGGCTAGGCTAGGCTAGCACTTTTAGGTTTCGTTGGACTTATGACTGCCAACAATAATCCTTTTAAAGATAGGAGAACACTGGTGAGCTGAATAGCTCCTTCAATGAGTTGCAGAAACCCTAATTCTGAAATTTCTGTAGAAATTAGTGAAACCCTAGAAACCCTAGGGCCAAAATTTCACTTTGAGATTATCTAGAGGTGCGTTGGAGGAGTTTGTACTCTCCTATTCCAAAATTTTCCCCAAACATTCAAGTATTAAGGGCTAAAACACCTCAGAAAGGAGGGTCGTACGAATTTTCTGGAAACCCTAGGAGGGTCGTATGGTTCTGCAAAAAAGAGAGGAGATTGGTAGATGCTTGTGCAATGGGTTCTTCAAGACCTATGCCCTGAAACCATGTTGATTTTTCAATAATCTAGGCTTAAGCAAGAAGTTCATTCCATTTTAATATTTTACTTAAACCATAACCAATTATGTTGCAGCAACCAAGATCACAAGAAGAAACACCATTCACAAGTACACAAGAAGTATCCTCGGAAACCCTTCTCAACAAGGGAAGAAAACCCAGCCAAATCCTTTGCTATATTCTTCAAGAGAAAGACCTTCACGACCAAGAAAACCTAGCACACAAGAGGGTTCTTGCAAACCCTAGAGGACTAGTTCCCAAGAGAGGTGCACACTTATCCCAAGAATATGTACTTGCTGAAATTTCCAAACTCACACAAAAGATATGATTCCTTAATGGGGAATTTACCTTTATTTATATTAGACTTGACCTGTCAACATAAGTGTCTATTGGCACAACAGGTCCGACCTCTCCAGCTCATAATATAATTAATATTAACCAGATTAATTATGTTTTACATTAATTATCAATCACATTAAGGTGGGGCTGACCTGTACCCTTTACATTAGAATTAGGGTTACAGGCAAGTCTGACTCTTGAACAATATAGAAAGGGATCTCATACACCCACTAGTGTTAAACGACTAGGGGCACATCCATAGGGATGTCCATATCTTTGGCTCACTGTATTACACAGGAGAACCACTCTCACTAGTGCTCAGCCACTAGGATCACGTTCACCTGTGCTCATCCACAGGCATGTCCACTCAACAGATCTTATTTTCCACTGCATTACACATGAGAGTCATCTAGATTTCATCATCAACTCTCTGCTCAGAGGAGGCTAATACATCATCTTCATCTATGTCTCATTACGATGCACCTAGCTCTTTGGGAATTCACATGTTCACCTTGTGCTCAGCCACATGCACGTCCAACTCTACAGATCTCCTTTCTCACTGCGTTACACAGGAGAATCATTTGGAGTTCTTCTTAACTCTCTGTAAGGAGGAGGCCATCTCTACGTTCCATCTTTGTCTCAGATAGGAACCACACACCCCTCTCAGGGGCTCTCTCTCAGGTCAACTCAATCAGTCTGTGTCCTGGAGAATGTCTCACGCTACTGTAATCATCAACAGTTAGAATGTGTGTAAACCCAACTTAAGGAAATCGATTAAAGATGCATTGATGCATCGACAGAGTGGTTGAATAGTCCATCGAGTGGTCATGACTGAGTTATAATTAGGGTTGATTGGGCATAGACTAGTGTTCCTGATTGGGGTGAGTTACACTCACTAGGCACGGGAAAAATGATATTCTAACTAATTAACTATCCTGGGTGATCAAATTTAACCCAATCAAACTTATTTCATGGAAGAATGGTGTTGCACTCAAGTAACCTACAAGCATAAATAGATGAGCTAAGGTGTTGAGCAAAAACAAGATGAATATGTAAGATATGTGAAGATTTTAGTTATGTATAATGGTACACTTGCACAATAATGTTACAATGATATTTTTAAAGACTGCATTACCTATTTGGACTCTCTTTCTTCTTTTAGAATCCATCTATAATTGTTATCAATGTACCATTCTATTTTGGTAAAATCTATTTTATTATTAAAAATATATATATTAAGTAAAAATTGTGTCATGTAAACATACATTTAAATAAGAATCCTAAAAATATTTTACCTACTTTTTAATTTGTAATAAGTAAGACAAATAATAATATTTAGAAATTCAAATATTTTAATCTATAACATTAAAAAATATTCATATTATTAATTTTTCATTTTAATAATAACTATTTACTTTAACATAAAACACTTGATAAAGGTGGATTTTAAAACCTTTTCCTTGCAACACATTTCCTTAACTAAAAAGTTAAATGCTCATGAAGAGCATAAATTATTGTCATATAAGTTATGTGTCATCATAGGAAATCACTTTGACCATTTGGATTATCAATTTTTTTAACAATATTTATTTTTAAAAATGTTATTAAAAAAAATCTCAATTAATGATTTGGGAAGATTATTTTAAAAAATAATAAAAGAAATTTATTTATATAAAAGAAATTAAAGTTTAATTCATTTATATAAAATAAATTAAAGTTTATATCTCGATATACATATCTTTTCAATATTGAAGTAGATAATTGCATTATATATAAATCATTAAAATTCATATTTTTTATATATTAAAACATATTTATCTATCTTTAAAAAATATATAATAAAATTTAATTAATAAAAATAAATAATCAATAGTAAACCTCCACCATATATGGAAAGTATCATAAAGAAATTGAAATTATCGTAAAGAAATTGGAGAACCTTTAAATTTAGACAATCAACCCTTTTGTTTTGACTTGATTATATTAATTTATTCTTAAAATTTTGATATCCCCTTGCCATCGAAGCAAAGTGGAAAAAGGGTATGATAATAAAAATGGTTATGAAAAAGGGGAGGGGGTGGGCAGGTGGGTTCTTGGGTTACTTTCCCTTTTACACGCAAAAGTTGAGAGAGACTTGAAGAACACTTCATATAATGTTTAAGAATACCTCTACTCTATCCAGATCCCATTAGGGCCAACTTTCTATGGTAGAATATAGAATATCTAGAGTCAACTCCCATCCATGTCAACATGGGCAGCTAGAACCCATAAAGTTGTTGAAATTCATATGGCTTGACTTCCAAGTTACCCAATATGTATAACAATTTCAAAGGTGCATCAAAAATCATAATTTTAGTATTTTTTTCTTTGTCAAGTGCATCATTTTTTCTTTGTCAAGTGCATCATTGGTCAAAGGAAGAAGTATTAATAGTATTAATTTAAGTTTTTTTTTTCTTTGTCAAGTACATCATTTTTCTTTGTGCATCATTGGTCAAAGGAAGTAGTATTATTAATTAGAACCATGTTGTTCAATTTTGTGAAATTCAGAACTTGGTATTTATTCACATTCCATCTTAGTCATCATATCAATTGGTTAAGTATATTGATTTGACTTTGGTGTTTGAGTGGGTGGAAGAAGTTTAATGCTTACATATAATTATTTTAATATTAATATTATAGTGAAATATGTTTAATTATATAATAGTGATAATATAAAATATTTTAATATTATATCATATTATATAACTAAGTGATTTATTAATTTTATATGTATATATATATTTGTATACATGGATATATGAATGATGATGATGATGATGATTAACGTTCACTGAGATCTAATTGGTCTATCGGACCTTAAGAGGGTAAGTGATTACTTGTGATTCTTTAGAATTTTGTTTCTGTGCTCGAAAAGCATTAAGAGAAGCTTTCCAGGATCACCATACTTTTGTTGAGTTAAGCGATTAGGAAGGTTGGTAGTGTGATCAATATTTTGAAAATGAGATCTAATATGGGTATAGGATGGACAATCTAAGAGAAAGTGCTTTTCATCTTCAACCTTCTTAGTGTCACAAAGGTGACACACTCTTTCATCCCAAGGCGTTTTAGGAATTGACCAACGCCCAGTTTCACTATGGAGCTCATGAGAATTTGTTCTTATCTTAGCAATGCTTATTTTTTTCTTTACACTTGGCAAAACAGATAGATAATTTTGATCTTCTAGATTAGGATTGATTACATCTTTATAATACCTTGATTTTCTTTTTTCCTCTAACTCTTTATCACACCACATTTTTTCCTTAAATTTTGATTTGACGTTTTTTTTAATAGTATCTTTATTCTGCAAAATGGTTTCTTCCATTATTCCCCAATAGTTTAGCCAAGATTGGGCGTCTTTA
>ML777042.1:881260-904874 GCA_009831015.1 Picea engelmannii
TTCACGACCATTAGATCATCGTGAGCAACGAGAAATCGGGATCGTAGATCCCAAGACCCAAAAGAACATTTGAACCAATGATCTTCCCACATCCACGAAGTGGTGGAAGATGCACACGATGGGACAATCCGAGCCGTTGGATCAAGTTAAGATACTCGGAGTCTAGTCTCCGGAGTGTGCACAGGAAGAACAAATCTAGACTATTAGATCTCGGTCCAATTACTCGTCAGCCATCCATTTGGAAGGACATGTGGCAGCGATCGAGCGCCATCGGGAAAAGTCCCGCCAGGGAGGTCCTCTATCGGCATATCAGAGAATCGGGATTTGCGAGAGCAAAGAAATCTTGCCGCTTGGAATCGCGATCCGCGATATCCCGACAAGATCAGGACCGTCTATCGTGGGGGACACATGTTAGGAGATCCCGGAAGTCGGGAGTCGGAGAATCGGAGTTTTCGAGCACAAAGAAACCTTGTCATACGGAATCACAATACGCGATTTCCCAACACGATCTGAACCGTTCATTTTGGAGGACGCGTGTCAAGAGATCCAAAGAAGTCGAGCATCAGGGAATCGGAGTTTGCGAGAGCAAGGAAATCTTGCCTCTTGGAATCGCGATACATGATTTCCTGACATGATCTGAACCGTTCATTGTGGAGGACGCGTGTCAGTAGATCCAGAAGGGTCGGGGTTCAAAGCATCGGGGATTTCGAAGGGAAGAAACCCTCGTAATTTGAAATTGCGATGCGTGAAATCCCGATAGGAGAGTTGTGTGGACGCCAGGTGGAACTAGCGGAGGACAGGTGTCAGACCTCCGGGAAGAGTCGGGAATCGGCAAATCGAAGTTCTTGAGAACAAGGAACTCGAGACATTTCAAGTCCCGAACCCCAAAAAAAATCGGGACCGTTCATTTAGAGGACACATAGTAGAGATTTGCGCCGTCGGAGAAAATCTCGACCAAGAGTTAACCCATCGGCGTTTGGATTTCATCAGGATATCGGGGATCCCGGTGATAAGTGAATTGTGCACTTTGAAGTCGCGATCCGCGAAACCCTGATCAGTGGGGAGCACTTGTCCGAATAGCGGAAGCTGAGGGAAGAGCCGTAGTGGGAGCCAGCTGTCGGCTTGAAGGAGAATCGGTGTTCGAGAGATCGGGAAACTTAGGGGTAAGTGTTTTACGACATTGGAAACCTCGTAGTCCCGATGAGAGGTAGGACTACGGTCCCAGAATTAGTGGTCATATTGGACAGGGCTTAGCTTAGAGGGCTGAAGCACATCGGGGATCGAAGGATCGGGAGTTCCGGGTACATGTGCACCTCGGCACCGCAAACCCCGAAACCCCGATGAGAAGTTGTTGCTGTGGTCATATAGGAGCTGGTCGTGTGGGCCAGAGGCTTAGCCAAGTGGGGATAAGGCAACAAAGGCGCGATTTGGAGATCGGAGATTGGTGATTCAAGTTACCAAAACATCATGGGTGTCAAAACCCCGATAGGAGCATGTGACTGTGGTCATATGAACGCAGGTCACGTGGACCAACAGTACGCTAGAAGGAG
Source organism: Picea engelmannii (assembly GCA_009831015.1). NCBI lineage: Eukaryota > Viridiplantae > Streptophyta > Pinopsida > Pinales > Pinaceae > Picea > Picea engelmannii. Next base: position 882,811 of record ML777042.1, read on the forward strand.
CTGGTGAAAAAGGGGCGCATCAGAAATTTGTCCCATCGGTGATCAGGGGTTCGAGAGGACAGGGACTCTCGACATCGCAACCTCTGAAACCCCAAATCCCGATACTAAACCGGGGATTGGCATTTCGCTAATGCAAGTTTCTGGAGATTTCTCATTTGGGAGACATTAACCCAAAAATTTTGATTTATGATAGTGGGTGTGTTACAAAAGTTGTTACCACAAATTCACAACCTTCCATCTTTATCTGAATGTGGATGGAAACATCCTTGGCTAAGGTATTTGTATCCCACCAATCGTTGGCATCTTCTTAAGTAGATTGTACCCAACCACAAACAACTAAGATCCATATGCACGCAAGCATCAAACGACAGGAATTTGTGATTGTTTCCTCCACAACTACTATGATACCATATTTTAATTTGATTAAAAAACATTTCTTTAAACTCACCATTACCACATCTCTCCAAACACAAGCTCCCAATGTCATCCATATAATAGACTTTTAGATCTTAGTGGAAAGATTTTATCATCTCAAGCATTCCAAGACCACAATAAATACAACAAAATGCATACCTTTCTTTCAACTTTACATACTTGTGAGCTATTGTATTCTTCATCGACTTACACAAAACACCCTAACATAGCAATATTGCAGAAACAAACAGATTAAGAGCATTAGAAGAGGACTACAACTAAACATGAGCTTGAAAATGGGGCAACAATGGGTGAGTTTGAATCTAAACTTAAATAGTCTCTGAAACTTTAAAAACAAGCGCAGTCTCTAAAACTTTAAAAACAAAGGCAGGGACTAGTTACTCCATAACTTTCCCTTGTTATTACTAAGTTTTTTCCTTGTATTGTCAAGTTGTTCCATCGAAATGGCTTAGAGAGTGTTATTTTTTTATCAAAGTTGGTATTAAGATATTTCTTATAGTTTATTATGTTATAATTTATATTGTTAATTTTATAATTAACAGTGAAAAAAAAATCATTAAGTTAATTTCCAAATCTATGTTATTTCAAATCTTCAAGGATTTTGAGGTGGAGATGTAAAATGCCATAAGTTTTTAATGAAAGTGATACCATGGAATGTTTAGGACTTAAATGATCCTAAAAAAAATGCATTGTTTGTTAGGTGTTTCCACCATTGGGTGGAACATATATTTCATATTTTGTAAGGAGTCAAAACCAAGTCGATTGGATGACAAGGAGGAATTTTCTTACATGGAGGTTCCAAAGTCCAGCTCGAAGGGTTGGTGGGGAAGGTGTTTGAAGTTTCCTAGACGTGCCCTAATTCTAGCTACCACACCTATTGTAACCAAAGTCTAAAGGGTAGTCAGGAGAGCTAAGTAGACATTCCACTCAAAATATGCAACTAACATGAAATAGGAGATTGGTGCTCCAGAGGAAAATGTCTTGCAAAAAAAGAAGAAAGTGGCCAAAGAGTAGATAGATAAGGAGTTTGAGGGTTGGTTCTCTAACTCTAGTTTCTCAAAGAGTGGAGACACCAAGGTGTTCAGGAAGACAGAGTAGTACTAGTTAACCAAGGCATTGATAGCCCAAATGTTGGAAAAGAAGAGAGACAAGTATGAGGAGTTGTTGGATAGGTTCATGCTATTTGATGCCAAATTTGAAGTTGTCTGCAGGTTGGCCTTTGGCATCAAATTGGGGTGGTAGATGGGCAAGATGATGGCAAGGACGACACTCATCATTCTTAAGGAACCTCAGCCAATCTATTCATCAATGATGAGGATGTTGTATAGGATACCTACAAGGTTGCCTCTAGTCCTCATGCATCCATACCTTTGAGTTGTGCAAGCCAAGACTGATAAGTCTTTATGTTGTTTTCCTTTGTGGTATTCCTATGTTGTTACTCAACGCAGTCATGTAGGCATGTCGTATTGATGATAGTATTATTGGCTCTTTCTTGTTGCTTTAGTTTACAGGAGGTCCTCAACCTATGTCTATTAATTAGGTACATGCATGAAGACCTTGATATACTTTGTTTGGCATTTTGAAATTCTCTGTGGCTTGGTTTCCTCTTTTGGATAGCCACAAAAGGCCATGGATGTGAACTTTTTTGTATTATATTAATATAAATATAACTTTCTTACAAAAGAAAAGAATAAAAGAAAATTGATATATTAAAAATAAGTTTATTAATTCTAAATCAAAAAATCAAATTATTTCTTCATTGTTGTTATTAAAAAAAATTGCTAAAATAAGAACCAATTCTCATGAGCTTCATAATGAAACGAGGTGGTCAACTAGATTTAGAACAAAAGAAAACTAATATATATAAGGAACTTATTAATACCAAATTAGAGGATCAAAACTATCTCTATATCCCAAGATGATATACAAGAGATTGAGAATAAGAGAAAGTTGATATATTACAAGGAACTCATTAATATCAAGTTACAAAATCAAAACTATCTCTACACTCTTGCTAACTCAGAGAAGAAAATAAATATTGCCAAGATAGGAATAAACTCTAATGAGCTTCATAATGAAACATGCCACTGGACTAGATCTAAAACACGTTGGCACCAAAGAATCTATAAAATATGTGAGACGAATAAAATAGAGGATGAACATCACTTTCTTTTAAAATGCACTACCTACATGGACATTAAATCCAATTTTCCTAACATTTTAAATAACACCAATCTCCATAACTTGTTAACACACAAGAATCAAAGAAATTTCAAAAAATTTGTTTCCAAATTATGTGATTATAAAAACAACTTACTTAATCAAAATAATTTATTTTACTTTATAAGATTTTTTTTCACCATAATTGGGAGACTTTTATATTAAGTAAAAATTGTAGCATAGCTTACATAGTAATATTACATTAATAGTCTGCTTCAAAATTCTTTAAACAAAAATCTAAACAGAGAGTATCTACTAGCCTATAGCTATGTCCATCTAATATCATGAGCAACACATCCCAGTATATCTTAGTGGTCTAGATTCTACAAAAAATACTTAGATACCTAATTACTTTGAAAAACATACAAACTTAACAAAAGGCATGATGACCAGTTGCTTCTTCAAGTGTTGCTTTAGCTAAATCCAAGTCCAATTTGACAATTTCCATATTCTTCGGAAGTTGGTGAATTGTTTCATCTTCCCTTGATACCCCATAATTTGAATTAATAGACTGCACCTGGTTGGATTCTCGAGACCGCTCACCTTTGGTCAAATTGATGACCATTTTTTGAATCATGTTACATTCATGTTCTAGAATTGTAATCTGATGCTTCAATTGAACTAAAGTACCCATAATTATAGAAATTTGAGTAGGAACCTATTGATCTTGCTCATAGATTTTATTTGTGGTTGTCAATATTGAGCTTATGTTACCTTGAATAGCATCCTTGTGACCTCTCAACACATGTCGGATCTCCTACAGTTCATGATAGTTCATATGTATACTAGAACAATCCAAGGCCAAATGAAAACTAGAATTTTCAATATTTCCTATAGTAACTTGCTTGTGTTTCTCTATTGGAGTCCTTGAAGCCTAAACCAAATTATGGCTATACTCTGAATGGTCCAGAAAAACACCACATAAGGATACACTTTGTGAGAAGGATATAGGATGTCACAAAAAATATGAATTTGAACTAACAAAGCCTGAAGGGAACCACACATAAACAGAACTCTCGAAAATATAAAGGGGAAATTCCTTCCACACCCAAAAGGCCTCTACATAGTCTTGGACAAAGAAAAAATTGAAGGAGCAATCACCTAGAAGAACAAAAGTTCACAAAGAGAGTTTGAATTCAAACATGGATAAAATAGACGCCCTTGTATGAGAGACTGAAACCAATTTAAAATCCCCTGAACTGAAACTTGAGACACTCCCCAATGTTATACTCCTTTCATAGAAAAAGGAAGGCAAAGGTGACCGCTTATCCATGTTCCACAAGAGAATCAAAACCATGCATGCTAGCCAGATCAAATCACAAAAACTCACTAGGCCAAAGTTCAGACCTGCAAGCCAAAACCTTTGCACCAAAAATCCAAATCTCATATAGTTTTTATCTCACAATGCGAAGGAGGAATACCTCCCATGGATTCAAATTTGTGTGGATCTAAGTGTTCAAACATGTGAGCAAAGGGGAGAAGTCTCTTCTCATTACACACATTGTCGTACTCATTACACACATTTCCATACGGTGGGCTTACCTTGTAATTTTCCATGTGCCTCCTTAAATGTTTGAAATGTGCCATGTCCTCCATGAAAGTATTAAGGGATAGGTTGATTAGATAACTTACCATTGATAACAATGTCCCCCACTTTTAAACAAGTGGCTTGAGTAACATAGCCATCTACTAGAGAGTTATTCTCTCTTAGAACATGGAAGAAATTAACCCATGAAAGATATTTGGATTCTCTCTTTACCTACTCTAATATTGAAGCTAGAAGAGTGTCAACTTAGGTAGTATTCAAGACCATGTGCCTTATTACATTTTTTGAGTCCCCCACCACATTCAGTTTTTGAATACCAGAGTTGACGACAACCTTCAGGCCTTGCAATAGTGCATAGGCTTTCACCTTATTATTTGATGATACACTGATACCTCAAACAAATGAAAATTCAAAACCATATGCTTTATTACATTCTTTGAGTCCCCCACCACATTCAATTTTTGAATACCAGAGTTGATGGCAATATTTAGACCTTGCAATAGTACATAGGCTTTAACCTGATTATTTGAAGATATACCAAGACCCCAAACAAACAAAATATATATTATTCTTTTGATGTTTGTTATAACCCCTCCCGCAATTGTCACCTATTTGACTTTATAAAATTAATAAACTAAAATTAACTTTTATAAAAACTAATTTGTATTTTCATTATTATTATTTTAAAAAATCATATATATGATTGATGTTAAAACTTTTATTCCTCAAACATATTTAAAAAGTTAAATAAAGTGTTTATGTTATTATGGGATTATTTAGTCATTATTAGTCAAATACCAATAACCAAATACCAATAACATTGATAACAACCAATTAAACTAACCCCCTAAACTTGTCAAATACAATTAGTACATATGTTTAAGAGATTTATTACCTTTCCATATGATCTTCATTACATGTATATTTGATATATTTAATTGAAAAAAGAAAAATAGATTGTGAAAAGAAAATCTTGAGAATTTATGATATCGGATGCAAGAAAATGGGAGTTACTTCTGGTTGAAATGCATAAATAAATAATTTGTTTGGTATGGTTAAGTTGTCTTACATTTAGATTTGGTGTTTTTAACATTTTGTGATTGGAGTCCCTAGTTCGCCTAACCGATTTTGATTGATGGCATCCTCCTCAACGTAGACTCATCAACTTTAAGTGATATCTCAAGTTTGGTAAAATGGAAGAAAAACCAACACGTAGTTAATGGTGGTTGGGACAATCTCCATGCCTTGAAAAGTATAGACATATATGTACGATGAAACAAAATTAAATTTCCCCCATGGTCTTCCCAATGGGAATACCAAATTTGGAAAAAACAAATGATAGAGACTAGTGAGTAGCTTTATGGATGGCCATTACTTTCATATGTTATAGTTTGAAAATAATTATTTTTGCTTGCAATTGTAGCAAAAGATAAAGAGTTCATGTGCATGGTATATATAATTTCCCAATGAGATGTTATGTTATCATTTTTGCAAGTTTATTACACTTCTTTTACTCTACGTAATTTGTGCTTAGAATTTTTTAAAAAGAAAATATGTAGTCACACATGAAATTAAAAATAAAAGAAAAATCACATGGATTGAGTGACACAGGGGAACCAAATAGCTTTACATGCGAATTAATGATCTAACCAACTCTATATGGTAGTGTAGTTTCGTTTCATTGCACCTAGTGCAAAGGGAATGAGTGTGGTGGAGTAAGGACATAGGAACAAGGTTGGGTTTATGGTTCGTCTGAAGCAACATGGTTTTAGTAATGTGTTTGGATTAATGGGAATACATTCTATCATTACAATGGGAGGGGGCTCGTGCTTTTATGTTGTAGAGGCTAGTCTAGCCATGATCCGAAATCAGATTCAGAAGCTTGACAGGGCTTGAAAAATGCTCAAAAATGAAAATGCTCGGAATCCGACGAAACCAACACCATTGCGTCTATCTTGTCTTCCTGATTCCGGTGGTATATTTACTTTGTCAAACGGAGTCCGTATGAAGAAGATATCGTGTTCTGGCCGAAAATTGAAACAGGCAAAAAAATGTTGACTGGGCAGTCCGTACAGGCTGACGTGGTAGGTCCGTACAAGACACGTGGCAGCACCAGGAGACGACATGTGGCAGGTCCGTACAGGAAACGTGGCAGCCTCAGGCAGTGACACGTGTCAGGCAGATTTGGCGTTTTTGGTGTACGGCTGGACCAATCCCGAGGTGACACGTGGCACGGGATGACGTCAACAGCTTACGTGTCAGATGACTGGGCAGTACGGCAAGTGACTTGGCAAGGTACGGAAGCTGACGCGGCGAAGTGACGTGGCAGATGACGTGGGCGAATCGGCAAGCGACACGTGGCCCTGTTCGAGCGAATGGTTGGGTGCCACGTGGCCCAATCAACGGCTGCTACATGGCACCCCGGTATTTGTCTAATTTGTTTTGGTTTCAAAAATTTCTGGAGTCAACCAGATTCGAACCGGTGACCTCCCGTCATGCCAAAGTTTTCGTAAATCTCCGCTAGCCGTCAGCCCACCGGTTATACATTGTAATGTTTATATGTTTAATTGTATTTAAATGTGTTTGAATTGTATATACAACGGGGGTCGGGCCGGGGCTTAGCCTCGACCCACAGTCCTATCGACGCCATCCATACGACCTCACCACATAGCCAACGGCGCGGGCGGCCCACGGACCTCGGCAGTTACCACGGGACCGTTACACATAGCACGGGAGTTAGAGCACGGTTATGGTTTAAATTTGGCGGTTATATGTTTTAACATAACCGCGGTTCCATTGTATTGCCATGTGACCAATTGCTGGAGCTAGCAAGGGTGGCCCCCGCATAGCCCAAGGGCTAGCGCGTGGCCACATGGTAGCATATGACCGTTAAAAAGGAGCGCGCGCCCAACAAAGAGGGGCTAAAACCCGAATTTAACCAATTTATGGTTATGAAGTGGGTTTTTTAACCACTTTTGGGTTTATTAAATGTAATTAAACTCATTTTTAATGTAATTGGGAGTTATTGGGTGGTTTTTGAGCCTAACTTCTTGGAGGAAGTTGGAGATGGGAAACTACCTTCCCAACTATTTAACCAAGGCTTGTTTGAGGCCATGGGACAGCTTTTGAGAGCATTCAGAGCAGAGATGCTGAAGAGAAGCCAAGTCAAAGCCAGTTCGAGGCAGAGAAGCCCTTGAGGAGGAGATGCTGTCGGACCATTTCTGAGAGCTCCGGACGTCCGTTTTGTGTGTCGTTTTTTGCGCATGGTTCTAGAGATCTGGGCGAACATGACCAGATCAGTCGTGTAGCCATTTGGCATTGCAATGATGTACTATTGATCTTTCAAACAGAAATAAAGAAGCCTCCCCCACAGAGAAAAGGCCCGGAGACGTAGGCAAAAGTTGTGCTGAACTCCGTTATCAATCTATGTTTTATGGTTTGTTTTTTTTCATTGCATTTCAGATCTGCACATTGGTATATGGCTGTTATAATTCCTCTTCTTTTCTCATTCTTTCACTAAGTTTCTCAATGGTTAATTAATTCATGCAAATTAAAAACTCAACCATAAGTCATTCGAAAAATCCTGACGGATCAAGCCAATAGTGTGGGAAATCTACATTACATAATCATGGATAGATCATGGGGATCATTTTGCATGCTAGTGCGGGGAATTTTGATTGTAATTTTTGTAGAGGCTCTTGGGGGTGCGATTTGAAAGAGTGGTTGGGATTCATGTTTGTTTGTGGTTGTGTTTCTCCCATGGTGTTGGTTGGCTAGCAGAGTTGCTTGTTTTTGTGTCGAATTGGGTATTCTTTCTTGTTGAGTCTTAAGGGATTAGTTTTGTGGTAGAGGAGATTTGGTGGGTTGGCTTAAACTAGGATCGAAAACAAGGTGGGTGGTTCAGTGTTCCCAACATGCTCTTCGGCATCTTATTTGTTGGTGCATAAGGTGGCTCAGGCGACTCTATGGTGGCCCTTTCATAGTCCTGGCAGTACCCTTCAAAGGTGGGGGTTGATTCAACTTCTGCTTCATGGCTCAGTTGATATTTACACACCAAAACTCAATTTGATTGGGTGATAACGAGGACTTTGTTGACATGGAGGTTCCAAAGTCTAGCTCAAAGGGTTGGTGGGGAAGGCGTTTGACGGTTCCTATACGTGCCCTAAGTCTAGCTACCACATCTGTTGTAACCAAATCCAGAAAGGTAGCTAGGAGTTGTAAGTAGGCATTGCACTCAAAAGATGCCACTGACATCAAATAGGATATTGGTGCTCTAGAGGAAATTGTCTTGCTAAAAAGGAAGCAAGTGGCCAAAGAGCAGATAGATAAGGAGTTTGATGGTTGGTTCTCTAACTCCATTTTCTCAAGGAATAGGGACACCAAGGTGTTCAAGGAGACTGAGCAGTACTAGTTAACCAATGCATTGATAGCCTAAGTGTTGGAGAAGAAAAGAGCCAAGTATGAGGAGCTATTGGATAGTTTACTATTATTTGAGGCCAAATTTGAAGTTGTTTACAAGTTGGCCTTTGGCATCAAAATTGAGGTGGAAGATGGGCAGGATGATGGCAAGGATGACACTCATCATTCTCAGGGAACCTCAGGTAATCTAGTTATCATCGATGAGTATGTTTTATAGGATACGTACAAGGCTGCCTCTAGTCCTCATACATCTAGGCCTTTGAGCTCCGCAGGCCAAGACTGATAAGTCTTTATGTTGTTTTTCTTTGTGGTATTCCTATGCTGTTCCTCAATGCAGTCATGTAGTCATGTCGTATTCATGATGGTATTATTGGCTCTTTCTTGTTGCTTTATTTTACAAGAGGTCATGAACCTCTTTCTGTTAATTAGGTACATACATGAAAACCTTGCTATACTTTATTTGGTATTTTGAAATTCTTTGTGGCTTGGTTTCCTTTTTTGGCAGGCCACAAAAGGCCATGGATGTGAATTTTTTTGTATTATATTAATATAAATAAAACTTTCTTACAAAAAAAATAATATACTAAAAATAAGTTTATTAATTATAAATCAAAAAATTGAATTATTTCTTCATTGTTGTTATTAAAAAAATTTGCTAAAATAAGAACCAATTCTCATGAGCTTCATAACGAAACGAGGTGGTGGACTAGATTTAGAATAAAAGAAAACTAATATATATAAGGAACTTATTAATCCCAAATTAGAGGATCAAAACTATCTCTATATCCCAAGATCGTATACAAGAGATTGAGAATAAGAGAAAGTTGATATATTACAAGGAACTCGTTAATATCAAGTTACAAAATCAAAATTATCTCTACACTCTTGCTAACTCAAAGAAGAAAATAAATATTTCCAAGATAGAAATAAACTCTAATGATCTTCATAATGAAACATGTCAGTGGACTAGATCTAAAACACATTGGCACCAAAGAATCTATAAAATATGTGAGATGAATAAAATAGAGGATGAAAATCACTTTCTTTTAGAGTACACTACCTACGTGGGCATTAAATCCAATTTTCCTAACATTTTAAATAACACCAATATCCATAACTTGTTAACACAGAAGAATCAAAGAGATCTCAAAAATTTTGTTTCCAAATTATGTGATTATAAAAACAACTTACTTAATCAAAATAATTCATTTTGCTTTATAATATTTTTTTCACCATAATTGGGAGATTTTTATATTAAGTAAAAATTGTAGCATAGCTTGTAGCAATATTACATTAGCGGTCTGCCTCAAAATTATTTAAACAAAAATCTAAATAGAGAGTTTATACTAGCCTATAGCTATATCCATGTAATATCATGAGAAACACATCCCAATATATCTTAGTGGTGTAGATTCTACAAAAGACATACAAACTTAACAAAAGGCATAATGACTAGTTATTTCTTCAAGTGTTGCTTTAGCTAAAAGTCCAAGACCAATTTGACAATTTCCATATTCTCTGGAAGCTTGTAAATTGTTTCATCTTCCCTTGATCCCCCACAATTTGAATTAATAGACTGCACCTGGTTGGATTCTTGAGACTGGTCACCTTTGGTAAAATTGATGAACATTTTTCGAAGTATGTTACATTCAGGTCCTAGACCTGTAATCTAATGATTCAATTGAACTAAAGTACCCATAATTGTAACAATTTGAGTAGGAACCTATTGATCTTGCTCGTGAATTTTAGTTGCGGTTGTCAATATTGAGCTTATGTTACCTTGAATAGTGTCCTCGTGACCTCTCAACACCTTTCAAATCTCCTATATCTCCCGATAGTCCATATGTATACTGGAACAATCTGAGGCCAAATGAAAAATAGAATTTCCAATATTACCTATAATAACTTGCATGTGTATCTCTGTCGGAGTCCTTGAAGCCTAGAACATATTATGGCTATACTCTGAATGGTCTAGAAAAACACTACATAAGGATATACTTTTCGAGAAGGATATAAGATATCACAAAAAATATGAAGTTGAACTAACAAAGCCCAAAGGGCACCATATATAAATAGACCATTCGAAAATATAAAGGGGCAATTTCTTCTGCACCCTAAAGACCTCTACATAGTCTTGGACAAAGCAAAAATTGAAGGAGAAATCACCTAGAGGAACAAAAGTTCACAAAGAGAGTTCGAATTCAGACATGGATAAAATAGACGCCCTCGTATGAGAGACTGAAACCAATATAAAATCCCCTGAACTAGAAATTGAGACAATCCCCAATGTTATACTCCTTTCAGAGAAATGGGAAGGAAAATGTGATCGCTTATCCATGTTCCAAAAGAGAATCAGAACCATGCATGCTAGCCACATTAAATAACCAAAACTCATTAGGCCAAAGTCCAGACCTGCAAGCTAAAAACTTTGCACCAAAAATCCAAATCTCATAGTCATTATCTCACAATGCTAAGGAGGAATGCCTCCCACAGATTCAAATTCATGTGGATAAGTGTTCAAACATGTGAGCAAAGGGGAGAAGTCTCTTCTCATTACACACATTTCCACACGACATACTTACCTTGTAATTTGTTATGTGCCTACTTAAATGTTTGAAATGTGCCATGTCCTCCATGAAAGTATTAAGGGATAGGTTGATTACATAATTTACCATTGATAATAGTGTCCCTCACTTTTAAAGAAGTGGCTTGAGTAACATAACCATCTACTAGAGAGTTATTCTCTCTTAGAACATGGAAGAAATTAATCCATGAAAGATATTTGGATTCTTGCTCTACCTACTCTAATATTGAAGCTAGAAGAGTGTCAACTCAGGCAATATTCAAGACCATGTGCCTTATTACATTCTTTGAGTCCCAAGCCACATTTAGTTTTTGAATTCCAGAGTTGACAACAATCTTCAAGCCTTGCAATAGTGCATAGGCTTTCACCTAATTATTTGATGATATAATGAGACCTCAAACAAATGAAAAATTCAAGACCATATGCTTTATTGCATTCTTTGATATACCAAGACCCCAAACAAATGAAAAAACTCTTGTTCCTTTGTGGTTTGTTATAACCCCTCCCGCTGCTACCACCCCATTTTACTTTATAAAATTAAGAAACTAAAATTAACTTTAATAAAAAACAATTTTCAATTTCATTATTATTATTTTAAAAAATCGTATATATGATTGATGTTAAAACTTGCATTCATCAAACATCTTTAAAAAGTTAAATAAATTATTTATGGGATTATGGGATTATTTAGTCATGGAAAATTTTTCATGAAGGATGTGTATGTTCAAATCTTTCTCTTTCATATCATGTCAAATAAGTATTTATATGATACAAAATTAGGATTAAAATATTTTATTAATTAATTAAACGTATTTATATTATTAATATCTTTAAATGATGCCCGTAGGGGTGTAGACCGATTGGAAAGTGTCGTGTAAATGGAAGGAAATATGTAAAAAAGGAGGTCTCAAGTTCAATTCTCACCCCGATTTACTCATGCCCCATGCTTGCAGGTTGTGTGGACGCACCTGGAGGTTATAGAGATAGCGGATGCACCTGGAGGTTATGGAGGTAGCGAACGGGAATCGACCCTATGTCACACGAGTACGTGAACCGTTGTCGATTCTAACAAGAAAGAATTTAAATTTTTTTGTTTAGAGATATGTTTAAAAATTAATATTGTTAAATTAAAAATTAATTTAATAATTATTGCAAAATTTATGATTTATCATAAATATTTATTATGATTAAATTTAAATTATTAATTTTCTAATTGTATTTATTTATTTTTAAATTAGAGTTATGATGATGATGATGGTTATGTCTACTCTGACCAAAATTGGTTTATCGGATCTTAAGAAAAGTAAGATATTACTTGGATTTTTTTTAGATGTTTGAAAAACATTAAGAAAAAAAAGATAACTAAAATGTTGATGACTTAAAAATTAAGAAATGTCAGTTTAAGGAATCATTTATATTTAATTGATAAAAAAAATTGGTTTCATATAAATAAATATAAAATTCAAATTTATGTCCATGTTTTTTTTGTTTGTTTGCTAGTTTGTCTGTGACCTACGGGACTAGCCTGTGGCTGAGAAACCATGACTCGGGAGCATCTAAGCCGTCAAAATCACCAAGGGGTCCCCCCATCCTGAGCCACACCAACCCTTAACATGGATGGATTTTTTTGTTCCTGTAGGTTTCGAACCGATGACTTAACATCACAGAGTGCCTTAACAGCGCACTCTGTCAGAGACTATCCTACACCTCGGGGACAAATTTATTTCCATATTAAAATAAATAATTAAGTCATTTAAGAAAAAATTAAAATAACAAAACTTGTCATAATTGAGTTATTAGTATGCCAATTGGTTTTAGCCTAAGTGGTTTGTGCTAAGGGGTGTTTCCCCCCCACCCAGATACATTTCCCGCAAGTGACATGTTGAGATTTCAAATGAACAAACCGGTAGATTTCCCCAAGAAATATTCCAAGAAAAAAATTGAGTTATCAATAGGCATTAAAAATAACAATCAACAAATCCCAAAGGGGTTGGATCCAATGGTGGAAAGCGAGGATTTTTTCACATTTGGGCAAGGTTCAATTCCCGTGAGGGCCTAACCTGAAGCCATGGGGGCACCTTAAGGTAGTGGCCGAACGTGTGGTTGCACCCATAGATATTATATTAAATGATATCGTGACACGTTCACACATAAGTGGATCAAAGTCCACCCCCATGTCCTTCAATTATTGTTGAAGTCCCCGAGGTGTAGGACAATCGGTGACAGAGTGTGCTATTAAGGCACTCTGTGATGTTAAAGTCACCGATTCGAAACCTGTGGGGACAAAAAATCCAGCCATGTTAAGGGTTGGTGTGGCTCAGGCTGGGTGTGATCCCCAGGTGATTTTGACGGCTTAGATGCCCCAGAGTCGTGGTTTCTCAGCCACATGTTAGTCTCGTAGGTCATGGACAAACTAGAAAACCCAAAAAAAATAGCAATCAACAATTACTATCCATAAACACAAATTAGTTTATCACCATTATTATTTTTATCATTTTTTTAATAAAAAAAAGAAACTATGTTATTTCTATTTAGAATATACAAAATTTATAGTCCGAGACCTCAGGAGGATGCCACAAAAATTGGAAACCAAACCACCCGCCCTTGAGCTTCTAAAAAATCATTCTAGCCAGGATTATAAAGCTATCACATTTTCAGATCCTGTGGGCTGCCACTGAGTGGAAACCAGCCCACAAAATACTAAGAATTGCCTTATAGCGACGGCCAAAACAAAATGGCCAGTAAATTGAGTTTTGCATAAGGAGACATAGGAAAAAAGGGAAACTTGTACCGCTACAAAATAGACAAACTTTCTTCCTCCCAAGTTAATTCTGGCTAAGAAGTCTATCGAGGGTCGTCATTGCTACTTGAGTGGGTTGGGCTTCGCTCTCGCTTGTCAGTCGACGCCTTGCACTTCTGCTAGATTTTGGCCTCTTTTCATCCTCATCCACCTCGATCGAGTTTGTTCATGTTTTCTCCTTTCTTTCCTCAGCTTCCTCCCTTTGAAATTATGTGGTGGTATTTGTCCTTTCCTGGAATCTAATGCCAAATTTCTCTTTGCAGAGGATTTCGATTTTTTCCTCCAATACCCAAATTTCCTGACGGGTGGCTCGCATCTCCTCTTGTTGATGGACCAAGGCTTGGGCCACCATAGCTTTTGTCATCCATTATACCTCTTCCAGTCAGAAGAACTTGGTGTCCCTAGTGCGGGATTTCCTCGGGTCAGGGACCCATTGCTTTGCTACCTCCAGAATCTCTTCGTCCTCTGTACTCTTCCTTTTCTTCCATACTTTTTCCTGAACTCTACCCACTAATTCTTTCTCCTCTATTGAGCATAGGTTTTGATATCTTTCCCTGGCCCCTCTAGCTGCCCTGGTCACTCAGCAATTGATCAAAGGAGGGGTTCTTATCGAGATACCCCTTCCGCATTTCCTCAGTTGCAATGGTCTTGACGTCATAGGAATCGACTTTTCTCCATCCATGGTTCTACGACGCCCAACTTCCATCATTCCAGACTTAGCTTAGGTTGCTCTCGAAACCAGCTTACTAAAATAATCCTTGAGGGGTGTGAGAGAGTTTCTCACCATTAACAACTGGTTGAGACCAATCTCATGGCTATGGCTCCCCCCGCACTCATTCTCCCTCTCGGAGAGTTGTTTCTGACTGTAACGGTGTATCCAGATATGTAACTTAGAATGGTTTTGGTATGGAATTGCATATGTCTGGGGATCAAAGAGCCTCCTCTTCTTCTTGCCAAGGTCATTTTCCCACATGGATTTGGCCCTACATTCTCCTTTTACTTCCATTATTTCCCCTGTTGCGTCATATCCTACGAGCTCTAGGCCAATCCCCTCTTCCCATAATTTCTCCTAGAGTGGTTGGGTACAGCTCAATCGATGTTTCCCCATCAATCATATTCACATTCTGTATTGGGTTATTATGCCACCTTTTCCTAAATTCCTTCCTTGATTTCCCATGATGGCAAGTGGGGTTCATACCTCTCCACAGATTTTCGAAAAGACTTGTGTCAGGCTCTCCGAGTGAATCATGGTTACACTTGGGTTTCTGACAGCCCACCCAAGGCATTTTCGACGCCATTTTTCCTATCAATTCATTGGGTGTCAAGACGATTAAGGTGTGTTAGGTTATCCTTGAATTCCCATGTAACCACGTCTCTCCAATTCCATTGGGACTCCCTCTGGGCCTGATCCACCGCCATGTTTGCTAGGTAGTCAGTGGTCTCATTGGCCAGATGTCTAACATGGCTTGGGATAATCGTCGATGTGCCTCGGATTGTCACTGCCACCTCTGCAAGCCCAACTGACAATCTCCAATGTTTTGAGACTTTATCTAGCGGGGCTCCATTAATGGTTTTTCCCAGTGCCGAAACCAGCAGTTTGGAATCACCTTCAACTATGATCGTTGTGTATCCCTGAACCTTTTCCCATTGCAATCCTTCCAACAATCCCTCCATTTCTGCCCCATTGTTGGTCGTATGTCCTAGACGCACTGTATACATGTTTATTATCTCTCCCTAGGCATCCCTAAACATTCATCCAGCTCCTCCCAACCCTGGGTTCCCCCTAGATGCCCCATCAAAATTTAGTTTCAAGAAGCCTTGAGGAGTCAATCCCCCCACCTAACGATGAATTGGGTTGTTTTTTGAAGGGATCTGCGACTTTCCTTCTCTGGGGATCCAAATGGCTAACATATATTTCTCATTCCCTGAAGCGGTGAGGTATTTTTCTTTCCAAGGGATTTGGGTGATGGTATCCTGAATGTTGTTTATGATCCCTTGCCATAGTAGGTCCAGATACGGGGCCTGGTCTCTAAAGATTCTCCTATTCCTAGTATTCCATATATTCCGAAGGAGGAGGCCTAGAAAAATCGTCCATGCACCGTTCAGAATTGGATTCTGGTATGCGTCTATTCTCTAGTCTTCAATTGTCTTTGTGATGTCTTGTCTGTTCTGGTCCGATATTCTGAAGAGTGCATCCCCTCTATCCCATAAATCTGAAGCCAGCGGGCACAAATTGAGGACATGGCTAAGGGTTTCTTCCACCTGATTACATAGCAGATAGATCGACGGGCCTTCAAACCCTATCTTAATCACCCTATCCCAAGTTAGAGAATTTTTTTTGGCAGCTAGGAAGGTGGCAAATTTCAGCCATATATGGGGATTCCAGACCTTGGATCATAATGGGTTATCGAATTCGATTCCTAGACCCATGGCTTCTTGGTAGGCTTCCTGGGTGTGGAATTTCACATCCCCCTTTTTCCCCCATCTAAGGATGTCATGGACCTTCCTGCTGGGGGGGGGGGGCATAATCTTTTAGAACGTTCCTCATGACCTGCATAGGGGAATCGTTCTAGTCTATAGGACATTCTGTTGGTGGAATCCAAGATTTTGAGACCCCCCAACTTTATTGAGGGTGATCCTCCCAGTATTGAGCAACTTTCGTCTTTCTAGCCCCTAGCATATTTTCTTTGATTTTCTAAAGTCATTCGTCCGAGCTCAGCGTCGACCTTTGCTCCCATGTGTCTTCCCCAAAAAGGGTCAACTGACCATCATGCAGCTCCCAAAAACTTTTTTTTCGGACCAGCTCTCTATTTTTCCAGGCGTGGTTTCAGATTAATGATCCTAGTCTTTCTCCTTCCAGCCGAATCCAATCTTGAGGGGAGATATCGTTGGCATATTTCCCTTGTCAAATCTTGGCCCATAGCGTTGTTGGGTTTTTTATCCATCTCCCAAAAAAAAATTATCCATGGATTGGCTTAGCTTTTGGGGGTCTTTTAACCCTAAACCTCGTTGAGCCTTTGGTTTACACAGTTTTTCCCGGGCTACGAGGGCCCATTTTATTTCTCTTTTTGGTCCTCCCAATAGGAAGTTTCTCTGTAAAGCTCGAGTTTTTTGATAGATGTACTTGGGCACTGCCAGCACAGAGAAAAAATAAACTAGTATAGCCATTAGGACTGATTTAATAAGAAGAATTCTTCCAAGCAGGGTGAGGAATCTGTGTGTCCAATAGTTTAGCCTATTTTCCAGTTTGGTTAGAATTTCTTGCCACCCCAGATTTCTTATTTCTTTTTCCAAATGGGGGGCCCCTAAGTAGCGCGGAGGTAGGGAGGATCTTTGGAATCCTAAGATTCTGGAGATTTTCTGTTGTAAGATAATCAGAGAGTTAAAGAAGAAGATGTGGGATTTGTTCAAGTTGAGTTGCATTCCCAAGGCCGACAGGAAGACATCTAGGGCTTTTTTAATGGCTCTGGCTTCCTGGACCAAGGGCTTTCGGAGGAGGAGGGTGTCATCGACAAATTATAGGTAGGTTAGCGGCTCTATCTAAGGGGCGATTTCTAGCCCTTTTAGGTGGCCTTCTCTCTGGGAATGCTTCAGGAATATCCCTAAGCCTTCTGCGAGGATAATGAAGAGGTAAGGAGAAAGGGGATCTCCTTGTCTTAGACCCCGGGAGGCACTAGAGGTTGGAGAGGGGGAGCCATTTACCAAAATAGAAAATAAAGTAGAGGAAGAAAGGGACAGGATCCAATTTATCTAGGAGGGGTCGAAGCTGAAGGCTCCCAACATGGATCTTAGGAAGTTCCAATAGATTCTATCATAGGCTTTGGACAAGTCGAGCTTAAGGAGAATCCCCGTTTTTTTTCTAGATTGCAGGGAGTGTATGGTTTTATGAGCGACAACAATGCCATCCAGAATTTGTCTTCCTTCAATGAAGCCCCCTTGTTGCAGTGATATGATTTCCTAAAGGATGTGATTCAATCTTTTTGCTATGATTTTGGTTATAATTTTGTAAACACCATTGCATAAAGAAATGGGTCAGTACTTATCTGCAATGTTTAGTTCCTTTTCCTTGGGGATTAGGGCATTGAAAGCTCGTAGGATTGAACAAGAGGTCTTGGCTTCCTCCACCGCTTCCCATAAGTCTTTTCTGATAAGTCTCTAATAGGTTTGGAAGAAATCATTTGTGAATCCATTTGGCCACGAGGCCTTTCCCTGCAACATTTCCTTCATCATTTCTTCCACCTCCGTTAAGGTAACTTCCCTCAGCAGGATTTTGTTGTGGTCTTTCGATACTAGTTTTTTAATAGACTATAAGATTAGGTCAGTGGCTTCCCTTTGGTATTGAGAAGGCTATGACAACAGTGAGATGGAATGATCCTTGAGTTTCTTCTCTATGTCTTCATGTCTTTCAACTATCACCCCTTCATCTATTTTAAAGGAGTGTATCCAGTTCTGGTTTCAACATTGGAGGAGAGAGTTGTGGAAGAATTTGGTATTCTTGTCTCCCTCTTGAAGCCAAAGCATCGTGGATTTCTTAAGGAGCATCATTTCCTCTTATTGGTCCCTTTCTTCAATCTCCTCTCTTAGGGTTGCTTCCCATTTTTGCCCCTCTAGATCAAGCCCCTCCTTATTTATTTCTCGTTGCACTTGTTCCATATTCCCCTCCAAATCTCGTTTAGTCGCTTGGATATTCCCAAAGACTTCATTATTCCACTTCTTGAGGCTTATATTTATATGTTTCAACCTCTTTTGGAACTAAATAGTTTGGTTCCATAAAACTCGCGACTCTCTCCCCACCATTATTGCACCTTTTGCATGAATTATCGGTGTCTGATCCAGAACTTCTCAAATCTAAAGGGCTTTGGTCGAGAGCCTCATCCATCAAAGCATCTGATCGATATTGACCAATGATCTTAACCATAAATAGGTCTGATATCCCTACCTAACGCTTGCTTTTGTTGGAAAAAGGATTCTGAGACCATAAATCTGTCTAGCCTTTCTACTATGTAATGTCTCCCTTATCTCTTGTTACTCCAGGTATATATGCCTTCTCAGGGGATTATGTCTATTAGTCGTAGTTGGTCAATGAGTTCCTTGAAGGATTGGTCCTCCGGGATAAGACGCCTATGCCTCATTTCTTGTCTTCCGGGGAGGTTATCGTGTTAAAATCCCCTCCTATTATCCAAGGTTGATCATTCATGCTCGTTCCTCTCTCCTTAAGCTCACTCATGAAATATCTCTTGTCCCATAGAGCGTGGGGACCGTCGACCTGTGAGATTGTTCCTTGATCCGTAGACCCTTTGATCTTGTAGGATATGGTTATTATCCGTCTTGACTGGTTTATCAACTCCTCTATGATTTTATTTGGGTTCCAAAGGAAATATAGATCACCAAAGGCCCCCTATGCTTCGGAGCAGATGAACTCGCATGGTTTCCATATTTTCCGTGCTATGGATTCCATGCTTTTCTTATTACATTTAGTTTCTCGCAACATTACTATGTCCATTTTTTTTTCAGTTTGTTTCTCAGGATTTTGTGTTTTGTAGTACCATTAAGACCCCTAATATTCCATGAAAGGATCTTCATAATTAACTTTTGGTTTGAGGGAGGAAATACCTGTCTAGTAGTCCCACTACCTGGCCCGAATCTATGAGAAGAACCTTTGTTTCTTCCAGAACTTGCTTATGTGTCTTTCGTCCTTTTTTCCTCTCTTCGCTACCAAGTTTCTGGGAGTTCTTTAGGGGGTTCGTTTTTATACCCAGGTTTCCAGACGAGGAGGCTAGATTGGCCGTAATTAGTTCTTTGATTTTTTTCTCGAGCATCTCTCTATGGAGCCGACGAAGTTGTCCTACTTGCATATTATTTATTTCTTTTTCTCCATGGACCTCTATTAGCGCATGCAAGTCCACCTCCATTCCTTCTGAGTTGGAGGCCTAGTTAAGATCTTCATTCATTGGTTCATCCTGTGAATCTTCTAAAGCCTCCTCTTGCATCTGGACTTCCTGCCTCTCGATTGGTAGGTTTTTCCTGCTTGCCTCTGTTTTTCGACATTTTTGTATTTCTTCTTGTTTTGTCTCTCTATTCTGCTGGTTTGGGAGTTCATTCTCTATGTTTGGCTGCACTCCTTCCTGGTTGGCTTCCTTCTCTTCTTGCTCTGCTAAGATCTAGAAGTTGTTTGCATATTTTTTGGTTCCTTCCCCCATGTTTCTATTTCCTCGGCACCTCACCTTTCTTTTGTTGGGGTTTTTACGAAGCCTTTTGTGTCCTCCTCATTTCCTTTGTTAGTTATGGGAGATTGATTCTGGGGGTAGTCCCAGAATAGATATCAGTGTTCGTGGCATTTTCGGCAGTAGAATGGGATTTGCTCATAGTCTATGGGTTGAACCCATTCATTATCTTGGAATGAGATAGTGATTGACTCAGGGAGAGTGGTTGTCACGTTCATGTAGACATATTCTAGCATAGGAGGTGTATTTAGCCACTTTTGTTATTTCTGAGATTTTAACAAAGGATCCTAACATGTCATCGATTCCTGCCAATGTTTCTAGGTGCCAGAACTCATGGGGTAGGGAGTACAGTCTGATCCAGATAAGGGCTTCAGTGAAGTCCTCCTTTTCTGGGGAGAAACGCTCAAACCAATACCTAAGGTGGAGCCCCACCGAGTTAAAGAAATATGGTCTCTCATCAAAGATTTGGTTCCTATCGTCTGAGCAGGTGAACATTGTTGTGAAGAAACCTTTGGATCTGAGCTTTAGACTTATTTATCCTTTGAATTTCCATTTCGATTTGATCCAAACCAACAACACTTTCTCCATGGGCCAGATCCCCATGAATTTACCAATTAGAGCATGGTTTGTCATATGTTGGATGTAGTCTCCTACCAGTGGTGAAGTGACCTCGTACCTCAGGTTCTCCACCACTTTAGCCAGATACCCATTCTTTAATTTCTTGTCGGATGGTTTGCTCGTACCTGCTTTGTTTGCTGATGGGTCATCTTTTTGTTTGGTTCCCTCTGTTTCTGCCATGAGAACGTCATTTGGCAGCTTGTTGATGTCTCCTACTACTGTGTTCTTAAACGATTTTTTCATTGCCTTTGCTTTGATCGCTTCTACTGGTGCATCCAGACCCTCTACCCCCATTACACCTATCGACCTTACTTCCTTAATCTTAACCCTAACCTTCTGAACTTACCCTCAAACCCTAACCTACTCCTCCTTCTTACTCCATCGCTCCATTATTTTATTTATCATTAGTTAAATTACATTTATATAAAAAAAAAAAATATTCATACTAAATATATATATTAAAAAAACAACATTTTAATATAAAAAATAATTGATGAAATATCCGAACCCCACCACTTATGAAAAGTGCCATCTAGAGATTTAGTTTGACTTCATTACTTAGCTTTACGTTAAAAATTTAATCTGCCCTGCCCCATACATGCAAAAGTGGGGAATATCAATATCTGAAAATGAAAAAGGAGAATATCGATAATGAGAAAAAAGAGGATACACGGTGGGTAGGTGGAACGGCTTCATCTTTTAACGCGCTATACTTTCTCTAAACACTTCAACGTTTGAAAAAACAACACGTTATATGATGTGTACCTTGTCTCTCTCCACATTTCATTAAGTCGTGGGACAATAAAGAATGTATTAAGACGAAAGTAGGTGACTTACCTAATCAACATAATGAAATTGCATTTGATGACATGTATTCCATATAAGAGATGAGTAGGTTTATTGGGATTTGAACTTAGGTTTTCATTTCAACAATCACTTTAAGTTATTATCAAATCACAAGTTGATGAGCTTTTATGATTATAATTTATAATTAAATAAATAAATAAAATTATTGATGAAATAATATATTAATATATAATCAACTATTTTATAAATAGTTGATTATATATTAATATATATTTTATAAATAGTTGATTATATTAATATATATTAAACCTACTCATCTCTTATATGGAATACATGTCATCAAATGCAATTATATAATTTTATTAATAATTTTTATTATTTATTTAATTACAAATTATAATTATAAAAAGC
>ML777042.1:908522-948923 GCA_009831015.1 Picea engelmannii
CCCACCCTCTATATATATTAAGAAGTAGAACAATATATTTATAACTAAATAAAAATAAAAGTGATATATATATATATATATAATGATGTTATTAATATGTGTGGGAGGGGTTATCTATAATTTAGGGGAATTTAAAATAAACTTTGAATGATAATAATAATAATAATAATAATAATCTATTTTTAAGATCATGGCCAAGCCAGCACACCAAATTGGTGTATGAGACCCCCTTATTTGTGGGACAAGGGACCCCCCTCCGCCCAGCAATTTGACTGGTAAAGTCTACAAAGGTATACATACCCTACCCCCCTCTGGATTTGAACTTGTGACCTCTTAAGAGGAAACACATGTTCTTAACCATTAGGCCCACTCAGGTTGTATAGGAATCATGACCAATAATCAAGCAAAGCATATGCTTTGTATAAAAGTTTAATTATGTCTCTCTCCATGCTCATTAGAAAGCTTACAATATTGAGGGGGTTATGTTTGATCATTTATCATATGCATTTCAATTGAGTTCTTCTCAAGCTACATATGTCCTCAATTCTTAAACAAATCCAACATCTTTGTTGCAAATTCGAAGCCATTGAGTGGTTTCATATCCTTTGCAAACTCAATGGAGTGGTTTCTCATAGAGCTAATCTAGCCATCAAGAAAAGCGGGAGGGGGGAATTTATTAATGTTCTTGATTCCCCTATCCCATAATATTCTCCCACTTTGGGTATTGCATCATCTATTGACATGGTGCACATTCTCCTCCCAATGCAACACGTAGCAAGGATAATCATTATGCAGTCCTACCACCCCTGAAGTACATCACATCCTTTCTCCACCTTCGATAATAAATCCGCCACCTTATTAAGTGATTATCATGGTGGGATAAATCAACATGAGATCATGTATGGTGAAGACAATAACGAGTTTCTGGCCTTCTTTTATGTTTATGGTAATCTTTGGCAGAGTAGTGTTGGATCTTCAACCAAGTGGCTCTTAGGGCAAAGGAATGGTGTGACTCTTGCCTCAAAGGCCTTTTCTCTGTTGTTCTACTCTTAGATTCAAGGCACCTTGTCTTGGATATTTTATTGTGAAGTTGGTTCTACCAATCCCCCTCGACTTTCCCTTTGGCTTCTTTTGTGTCTTTGGTCAATCATGATTTTTTGGTCTTCTTTTGCTCACCTCTCTTTGGATTCACATTAGGCGAGAGCCTATTATCACTTCTGGTCAAAGTGCCTCAATCTTACACAATTGACTCCTTTCTACATCTTTATGTGTCTGGAATGTTTTTTCTCAATTCTCTGACTATAGATAGAGGAAATCTAAGGTTTGGTATGACAAGAAAATCTATATATTTTCAGTATTTGAATAGTTGCAATAGCACATCTAGAAAATACCAGCGATTTTTGGACAGGCACATCCAAGTTGGTTGCCTTATGTAAATCATCAATGTTAGCTTTAGCTACAGTTCTATAAATAAAAATCTTTCCCCAATATTTATTATAAAAAAATGTGATATTACAAATCAAAACAATATATTTGGATATAATGAATATAAATATTAACACAAACACATTTAAAACCACATTTAATATAGGAGTTTTTGAAGCTAAGAAGATGGGACTTTGCGGTTTCTCACTATCGTAGGTGCACTCGCATTTCCCTCCTTAGCCAGTGCAGTCCCCTCTGAGGTCGGTCAAAGCTCTCTATCGGCTAGTGGTCATGAATCAGTGTTCTCTACCCTTAGCAGACAACTACCTCTCTAGGTATGGCGACCTACGATGAAGAAGTTGAATACACGTTGGACCCATATGAAACCCTACATTGGTTCCCGCCAGGTGGCAGCCCACCTCTCGTTTCCACCAGGCACCTGTCGGCAACTAATGTGGCATCCATTTGGGGGGAGTCGGCATGCATCTTTGCTCCCTTTCTCCCTCCGTCTCAGACTTTGGCGTTTTTTTTTTGCCTCTGAACCTTCTTCCCTGCAGCAAGCCACAAGTGGACACTCTTTAGAGACTACTCCCATGGGTATTCATTTCGCGTCTGAGTTGGTCTCTCTAGGGCTGGTGGGTTCTTTGTCCGGTGTGGGGGTTTCTACTTCACCTCTTTCTGTGGGTTCGCCTCTTCCGGCTACTCTCCCCTGGGACTCCCTGGTTCCTACTATCCCCATTTTCCTTCATGAGCTCCCTCTTTTCTCTCCTTCCTATGAGGGTCCCCTCTTGGTGGAGTTCAAAGCGGCATCGCACCCTCTTGGTGTATAGAGCCCAGAACCTGGGTTCTAGGTTTTACCTTGACGTAGGCTCCAGAATTCTCACTAAATCGGTCATTGGGGGCTCACATGCGGTTTTTATTGCCTCATATATTCCACCAACAAATATGAATGGGTGGGATAGTATTGGCGACGGAGGAAGCGGGGCTTTAGATCCTCTCGGATCAGCTAAGGGTCGAGACCCTCACACCACTAACATGCGTCGGAAGTGGAATAAGTGCATCGAGGTCGTCTCGGACTCCAAAAATCTCATCTTGGGCGAAGACCTTTCTAGTGCAAAAGTGGTGGAAATGGTGGATAAATCGGTGGTGGGTAAGGTATATGGACGACATTTTAGTGAGAAAACACTAAAAGTTTGGGTGGCCTCTACTTGGGGGTCGGCTCAAACCCGACCTCCACAAATTCGATGCCTCTCACGGGGCTACTTTCTGATTGTCTTCTCAGAGACAATGCATGCTTATCGAGCCCTTTCGGGCTGTTGGACCATTGATTCCTTCCCAATCCTTCTAAAACTATGGGATCCAACTTTCGATGTAGCCAGCGAGTGTATGGACTCCTTCCCGATTTGGGTTCGTCTTCCAGGGCTTCCGCCTCACCTCTGGTCAATTAAAGTCTTCCAAGCAATTGGGAACATGTTGGGCACTTATTTGGATGCAGACTTCTATTTTAGGGAGATGGGGGAAATGGCATTGGCCCTCATATTAGTCTCTCTTAACATTAGGGGTGACCTGCAGAAAGAACTAAACATTATAGATCAGGGTCAAACCAGGGCTTAGATACTTGATTATGAGGGCATCCCTTTCCGCTACAGGTGCTATCATGCTCATGGGAATATATTAAAATATTTCCCAATGTCATTTTGTGGGAGTCCATACACTTCTCGGCTTCCCTTGTCTACGACTCATTAGGGAGGGCCCTCACCATCGGTCTCAGATTCGCCCTCTACTTCCTCTACCTCAAACTCTCAGCACTCTCTAAGTAGTACTTCAGGGGGGCTCTACAGTCTTCGAGTGGTGCACCAACATTCTCGGGTTGGCTGGTTATTGGTCAGGACTCCCCTCGGACTCGGGAGCGGGGCGCCACTTCATACTCAAGGTAAATTTCAGGTGCCTTCCTTTGAATCTTTTTTGAATTTACACTATGCGATTCCTTTGTCGATTTTGGATCCCCTTCGGGCTTTCAAATTCCTAAAACTGGACAACCGCCCCCTTTACGGCCCCTCTGCTCTTCACTCCCTCCACTTGCCAAGCCCCACATGCACTTCCCTATTCCCTCCCTCGCATCTCTCTCTCTTTGTTCTCCCCCCCTAATGATCCCCCCTTCTCTAATTCCATCAAGGACCCCTCCTCTAAAACCTCAAAGGAAACTTCCATCCTTTTCCATCTCAAGAATAGGGCCATCCTTGCCCCCCTTCCCCAAAGGATGTTGGTCTTGGAATATATACAGAATTTGGCTCCCTTAAGATAGGTCAAGGGTGTACCTCCCTACTATCCAAGGCTAAATCTCGGGCTCGAATTGATATTGCATCTCAACGTCAAAAGTCCATTTTTGGGGCACTTAGAGCAGCGTATGCCCCTGGGAAGGTTCCCCTGTGAAATTTCTCTCCTTCAATTGCAGGGGTCTGGTGATCCCTCATAAGAAATATGCCCTCAAACGGTTGATTACCACTCAACAACCAGATATAATACTACTCCAAGAAACATTGGCAGAATCTACTATAGCTTCTTCCACCCTAGCCACACTGTTCCCGGGCTGGCATTTGAGGGTATTGATGCTACTAGTAGATCAGGTGGTTTAGCTACGGGGTGGCGCACAAGAAATATCAAACTATTAAACTCATGGGCACTCAACTCTTGCTTAGGGGTTGATATTTTCTTGGAAGGCTTGGGAAAGGAATTCGGGATTTTGAAAATCTATGGGCCGTATCTGAAAAGGACCCCCCTCTAAGAATCGATCTTCAAGCTCAAGCTACTGAAGGATGACAATTTAATTCTGGGGGGAGATCTAAATTTTTCCTTGGGTTCGGAGGAGGTCTGGGGTCCTTTGGCTCGCCCGGATCAACTCTCTGCTATGTTCAGACACCTACTGTCTGCTAATGGTCTATTGGACATAGCCCCCAGGAAAATCAACCCGACATGGAGGAATATGTGGTCAGCTGATGCAAGGGTTGCAAAGTGAATTGATCAATTTTTGGTCATTGAAGCATTGATGGAGGTAAACTTTCAAGTTAGACAATGGATCGAAGCTGGGGAAATTTATGATCACTCTTCGATCTGGTTAGCATTAGAGGGCGGGCCAATCAAGCCTCCTTCACCTTTCAAGTTTAACGCCTCTTAGCTAACAGATGAAAGTTTTCTTGCACTGGTTCAATCAAAATGGAGGCCTTATGATCCCAGCTCGGGCTCTCCGGCGGGTCTGCACTTTGCGTACAAACTCAAAAGTATTAAACTACTAACTATCCCCTGGGCACAGGAAAAAAGACAGAGGGAGGAAAGAGAACTACATAACACAGAAGAACAAATTGAGGCTATCTATCTCTCGATCGATGTGGGATTTCTCTCTGAGTCTTCACGGGAATCACTAAAGTCCCTGGAATCTCGTCGTAATCAAATTCTAGCATATCAAGAGGTCACCTGGAGATTAAAAAGTCGAGCCATATGGTTATAACAGGGGGATGAGAACACAAAAAAATTTCTTGCCTTTGCAAAGGGCCACAAAGCCTCAAATACAATTTGGAACATGCAGGATCAGAAGGGAAGGAATGTGGCATCCTTTGAAGGATTGGTGAAGATGGGCAAGAATTTCTTCAAATCCTTGTATAAAGTTGAACAAAGGGTGAATATTGTTGAGATTGTCCGAATGGCCCTCTTTTGTACTAGATTTGTGGATGTAGAAATAAATAGTGAACTATTTGAGGAAGTCAGTGAATTTGAATTAAAGGAGACTCTACATAAATTTCAGAAGGATAAGAGCTCGGGGCCAGATGGTTGGTCGATAGAATTCTATCTCGGGTTCTATGAATTACTAGGAGATGATATCCTCCAGGTGGTGGAAGAATCTAGAAGAAATGGTATGATGCATCCACCCTTCAACTCAACCTTCCTAGCACTAATCCCAAAAAAGGATGATCCCCTCTCCTTCGAGGATTTTAGGTCGATCTCCCTATGTAATTGCATTTACAAAATTGTGTCAAAACTCATTTCCAGACGCCTTAAACCCATTCTCTTGGAGGCTACTTCAAAAGAACAATTTGGGTTCTTAAATGTTCGACAGATTCATGAAGCTATCGGGGTGGCTCAAGAAGGCCTACACAGTCTTAGAACAATGAGGTCCAAAGGGTCCATCCTAAAAATTGATCTCTCAAAATCCTTTTATCGAGTAAGTTGGTCCTTCATTAGGTTGCTTCTTACTCATTTGGGGTTTGAGGTACCCTCCATCAAGTGGATAATGACATGTATCACCTCGGTTTCATTTGCGGTGTTGATTAATGGATCAACCTCTCCTTTCTTCTCCTCAGAAAGGGGGTTGAGGCAGGGATGCCCCCTCTCACCACTTCTCTTCCTCTTGGTAGCAAAAGGCTTAAGAAGGGCCATTGGTTCGACCACCTCCTCGTGGGACTTCCAGGGCATTCAGACCTCTCCAAATTTCATAATTACTCATCTACTTTTTGTAGATGATCTCCTAATTTTCTGTAGTGGTAGAACCAGAGATGCAAATAGATTAGAGGATATCCTCCAACTATTTCGGAGTGCTACATGGATGATCATCAACTCACAAAAATACACTTTATCCCCAATCGGGTTAGATGCTGCCAGTTCGACCCTTTATAGATCTCTCTTCCCCTTCCCACTACAGGATCTGCAACATGGGATAAAATATCTTGTCTTTCAACTCAAAGAAAACAAATATCTCACAAGGGATTGGCGATGGCTCTTGGAGAAACTAGAAAAAATATTAAACCTTTGGAGTTTTCGGTGGCTCTCAAGGGCAGGCAGGCTGACTCTGACAAAAGCGATTCTGGAGGCTATCCCCATATACTGGATGTCTTTTTCCTAAATTACCAAAGGTATACTAGAAAAAATCCATCGATTATGCTTTCATTGTATCTTGTCTATACTGAAGGATCACTACACCTTACCATGGGAAAAATGGGATATGTTGGCTCGCCCAAAAGAACTGGGGGGCTGGGGATTGAAGAATATATTCATTTTTTCAAAATCCTTAGCATCAAAAGTGTGTTGGAGGTTCTTCACTACATCTAGTTTATGGACCCAAGTGGTAACTCACAAATACATCAAACCAGAGACGGTGGGAGATTGGATTCGTCGGGCTGACAAGAGCTTATCTAGATGCTCCATCATTTGGAAGGCAGTAATCAAATCTTCTCATGTTATTGGCAATGGTTTGGCTTGGAAAGTTGGAAGGGGGGATCAAGTCCGCATTGGAATAGATCCATGGCTTGGAAGCGGGAATGCCCATTCCCTTCCACATGCCATCCTTGACCATTTACACACTCAGGGGTACTACAAACTTAATCAAATTGTTGATCCAGGTTCCACACACATTTGGCATCAAGGGTGGTACAACTCTGATTTTCTTGAGATGGAAGGAGAGCACAAACTACATTGGGACAACTACATTTATTCCCTTCAGCAGGGTCACATTAGGCTCCTGGATAAGGATGATGAGTTGGCCTGGCAAAAATCCCCACATGGGGTTTACTCCCCCAAATTGGGTTACATAGCACTTAATATCGATCTACTCCAAAGGGAACTGTGTTGGTGGTGGAGAGGTCTTTGGAAGCTCAAAGCCCCATTGAAAACAAAGATCTTCATGTGTTCTGTGTTGGTAAACAAAGTTCTGACCTGGGACAAGATGAGGAAGAGTCAAATCGAAGGGATAGGTTACTGCCCTCTCTATAAAGGGTAAAATAAATCTATCGATCACATCCTCATCTTTTGCCCTTTCACTTTAAAAGTGTGGGGAGAAGTTTCCATGCTCTTGAGACAACATTGTGAGTGGAATGGGCCAACATTAGACTCCACCTGGAAATATTAGTTGCAAGATCCTACTCACAAGAACTTGAAAGCCCTATCACTCTTAATAAGCTGGGGAGTCTGGCTTGCCATGAACTCGACAATTTTCCAGGATAAGGCCTCAGTAGCTGAATTAATAGCTTCCAAAAGTCTCTCAATTCTGGAACACTTTCCCCAGGAAAAGAATGCACATGACATTCGAGCATCTCATCCTGATCCCATAGACCCAACCATTCCCTGGGCTATCTTTGACGGAGCATCTCAAAATCTCCTCCGTGGGAGGGGGGGGGGGGGCGTAGTCCTACATTTTTCAAACTCACATTTTATCAAAAAAAAATGGGATTGGGAAAAGGTACAAACAATTATGTAGAACTAATGGCACTTCTCCTATTACTCAAAATAACAATTGAACAAGGGCTACACTCCATACAACTCTTTTAATGATTCAATGAATGTCATAATTTGGGTTCAGAAAACATAGTCCTGCCACAATATTTTTCTGCAACCTATTTTGGAGAAGATTTCTTCCTTGTTGGCCTCTTTTGACTCCTGTATTATACGACAAGTTTACAGGAACATGAACACAATAGGAGATGCTTTGTCAAAAGAAAGGCTCACTCTACCTTATGGTCAATGGAAATTTTCATTGTCAAATGGGGATACAGTATATCATTTATACCATCGGCCCTTCATAGAAGAATCGGCTCAAGCTCATGCTCCATAATACACCTTTATCACTTTTTGGTTTGTATAACTTGGATCCATATTTTGTGTACACACTGCATATGTTTTTAAGTACTTCTTAGCCATGTAGTAGACTTTGCAAACTGCACTATGCAATCTATGATAGACTAGAACCAGTTAACAGAACTTGGATAGCTCAACTATCAACACATTGGTTCTTTCTGGTTACACTACTGAATGTGCTTCACCAACACCTACAAAATGTAATTTTGTCTCTCCGAATGGATAAAATTACGTTTTTTTTCTGAGAACAAAAAAAAACCACATTTAATATACATCATAATAACTTAATCTATCAATATATAACGTTAAATTTTCTAATCTCCCTTTTTATACTTAAAAATTATATTATTTTATATAATATTCTTACATTTTATATCAAGATTAAATATTCAATTTTTAACCCTTTCTTTAATTAAAATTAAATATTCAGTTATATGCAATCATAAACTTTACTTTCCATAAATCACCCTAGTTGCTTTGACTCATTGAGAGAGTGTTATCCTCCTCCTAAATTTCTTGATTAAGAATCTTACAATAAAAAACTTTTTTTCCATTTGGTCTTTCTTGATGTTCTCATTATACCAATTGATTTGACATTGTATTACATTTTATTGTATGGATTAGTGAAAGGTGTTTCTCCATTATAATTGATTTGACATTGTATTACATTTCATTGTATGGATTAATGAAAGGTGTTTGGTTATGTTTTTTGCTATGGATTATTTGATTCATGTTGCTTCTTTCATAAAAGAATTATGAAAGAATCATGAAGTAAATATTTTTAAACATATTTATGTATGTTTTAATAACACATTAAAGTATATTTCAAATTTAAATATATATGAATTTATGTGAATAGTTAAAAAAAAGATAATCAAATTAATAATATTAATAATATTAAATTTTACATATATAAAATTTAAATATAAGCTTTAAAATGATATTAAAATCATTAACAATAAAAAATTGAAAAATTATGAAGAGTTTTTCAGTTTAATATGGTTAATCAAAAACTATATTCCAACATTGTTATTTTAAAAAATAAATTAAATATCACTAAGATTAGAATGGTAATCATGATCATTATAGTAACATACATCACTTACTAATCCAAAAACATTTTTGGATAAATAAATTTGTTATATTTATAATAGAAAGTAAGTTGATGATAAATACTATTTTCTTTTTAGATATCCTACTCTTAATAATATTAAACATATTTTACTTGATTTAATAATTTAATTACTAATTAAAACTTTATTACTAATAAAAACTATAATATTTTTTATATTTTCATTTTTTTATTTAAATATAAAATTGTTATTAAAAAAAATTAAATTAATTATTTTTCAAACTTAATTAAATTTATAAAACAATAAACATTATCATGATTATAATCATCACTAAACTTTCGTTAACTTGTCATCAAAATATAACCTAACTTTCTTGTACATATTAAAAACTAAAGTGAAAAGTAATAACATAGAAATCACACACAAATATATTTTCGATATTAAGAAAATATTTATTAATAAAATAAGCTTAATGGTTGGCTCTTTCATCAAAATATGTTCCTCTATAGTTATATCGGAGAAAATATGAATTTTATTTTAAGAGGAGGCTTATAATTACCTATAAAAAAATTCAACATAGGCGTATTGTGCATACCTTATGTTGTGTTAACAATGGGAGAATCTAGTTTGACGGTGGTCTTTATTAAAAAAATTGGGTTGTGTATAAGGATACAAGTTTATTTGCTATTTAAAAGGTTTGATAATCGTAAACATAATTTTAAGAGGA
This sequence comes from Picea engelmannii, assembly GCA_009831015.1. NCBI lineage: Eukaryota > Viridiplantae > Streptophyta > Pinopsida > Pinales > Pinaceae > Picea > Picea engelmannii. The sequence continues at coordinate 918,369 of ML777042.1, forward strand.
TTTTATTAGATGTATTTGATTTTTTTTAAATGGAAATAGTTTGTGAAATGGAATTATAAAATATTATGGTGTTGGTTAGTTGTTCTACGAAATGGTTTTTTTTGCTGGAATTCGGTGATATAAATTTACATGAATCACTATTTTTTGTTGTTCAAAATTCATTTCTGAATGAATGTAGAAATGGATTCAGCATGCTTAAAAACTCCGAGGGTATTTGGATTCTACAAAAATAATCAATTAAATCTACGAGTCCAACAAATTCTCATAGGATTTCAGGCAAATATCCCCAAAAAAAATCTTCATTTGGTAGAATCTTCATTAAAATAAAATAAAATAAGAGGAGAAAGAAATATTAGGCAAATATCCCCAAAAAAATCTTCATTTCGTAGAATCTTTAGCCTACCACGAATATTATTACTTAAAGTTTTTTATTTTTTTTTTGTTATTAAAATAAAATAAAATAAAATAAGAGGAGAAAGAAATATTGAATACATATGCATACTTACTATTTATAATCAATTTATAACGAAACAATCTTTATGTTAGTAGGAGAGACAATACTTTTTTTTGACACCTCATTGAGATAAGGATTGTGGTATATCAAAGCTTATATACCATCGTGAAGCAATCCTCACAACCAATGTGGAATAATTAGTTTTTAGTATAGGAGGTGTTTATCAAAATGTTGACATGAACATACAACAAAATAAAATAAAAAACTAGACAATTTGGTCGAGCTCGGGTTGCTAAGAGATGACGTTGTGTTCCTCCCCACCTAGGTTCAAATCCCACTTGTGACATGTTTGACCCTCATGGACCAATTGGAGCGAAAAAGGTACCAACAATCTCACTCTTGTTTAAGTGCTTGAGGGTGGGACTAGATGTTCCAAAAAATTTCATCAATTGGGTCTAGCTTGGATGGTTAAGAATATAAGTTGTTATCCTCTCTACCCAGGTTCAAAACCCACTTGTGACATGTTTTTCCCCCATGGGTCGATTAGAGTTGGCAGGGTACCAACAATCTCACTCTCGATTTAAATCACACTTGTGACATGTTTTCCCATTGTGTGTCGATTAGGGTTGGCAAGATACCATCAATCTCACTCTTGTTTACGTGCTTCTAGAAAGATCTTCCTCTAGAATGTTCTTTAGAAGAAAGAATTTATAAATAAAAGTAGGAGGCATCAGAAAACTTTGTCTTGAGAATGATTGTAATGATTGTAATAGAGTTCTGCTATGTTGGAGGTTTCCCCCTTGAAGAGGCAAGTGAACATTGATTTCTTTGAATAAATGTATTATTTCTAGTATTTCTCTTCTTAATATTTTGTTGTTCCATTGATATATGTTGAATATTCATGTTTTTGCATATTATATTACATCTGGTACCTTACAAGTGGTATCAGAGCACTTTTCTTGGCAGGAATTGTGGGTAATTTTTTTTTCCGAGGTAGAGATGTGTATCATCGACGTCTCTAAATCACAAAGATATCTCGTTCAACGGGTAAAATTGTGGTGGGGAAGACTACACACAGGCAATATAGATGGTTTCACAAGGTTTCCTAGAAACCAAAGTTTCTCCCTTGTTGGAAACCTATGTAACCCTTGTTGGTACTCCTTGAATAGTACTGCATTAGACATAACTTGTATACAACCATCACTCCCATGTATCGGTAGGTATATTGGGAGTCCCCTAGGTCTCCTAAAACCAACCCTAGATCGGTCGATCGACCGCCTAACTGCTATGGTGCCACCGAGAACAACACTTGGGAAGATGCTCACTAGTACCTTGGTAATCAGGTAGTATGGCTAAGGCTACAGTCAAGCCTCCTTAGTCGATGCCCTGAGATATTGGGTCAAGTACTATTGTTCAACCTCGCACATATATCAGAGAGTTATAGAACAAGGAAAACCCTTGTCCATAGACACCCTGCAAACCCTAACCGAGGGGAACACACAAGACAAGGAACAAAAAGGACATTCTGGCTGCGCAACCTTACCTCCTACATTACAGTTGCAAATTTACTACACATTTTTCCTATTAAGAATTTGGGAATTTGGACACTTCAATATTATTCAGATCGGAGTATAACTCCATAGGAGTACAAAACAAAAACAAAACAAAACAAACAAAAAAAGTATGGGCCCTTCTTGCACCATTATTTGAGACCCATCCCATTGGATTCCTCTCTTCGCCCTGATCACAGTGGTACCTATCATTTTCAAGCCCTTTTTTTTCCTGTGGACCTGACCCCTACCTGGCACCCTTATTTGACACTTATCCCATTGGTTTCCTCATGTTTCCCTGATTGTAGTGGTATATATCACTTATTTGCCTTTTTTTCCACGAACCCACCCCTCATATCCTAATGGCCCCCACTCACAAAGATGAAACCAATCAAAAATTGAATAATGACATTACTACCATTCATGTTAAAGTGGACCACATCAAGGAACAACTCTCTAGCCAAATAGAAAAACTCTACTCTGCTTTTCAACAATTCCTGTCCAAGGGTCCTTCCTCCTCTGGCCCAAACCCCCAAGTTGAAGGTGTTGACTCTTCCAAACCTCTGAACTTTCATTCCAATCATGACCCCCATCTTCCCAGGGTTGAGGTGAACAACTTTGATGGATTAGTTCCAACAACCTGGGTCACTCAGATGGAACACTGATTTTCACTACATGGCATTACCAATGACTTGACCAAGCTTCGTTACGCAATTTTCTATTTGGATCTGAAAAGATAGCAATGGTGGAAATGGTGTAGAAATGCAGGCAAGGGTATATTGCTTGGACACACTATGTTTTTGATTTGTATGAACGCTTTGACACAGACACCCACCATTTAGGTCGTTTAACTAAGTTGAGACGGTTTGGAATACTGGAATATTTTATCGTTTCTTTCGAGAACTTGGCTTTCCGAACGGAGGGTATGATCAATGCCTTCCTCCATGAATGCTTTATCAGTGGCCTCAAGGATGAAATTCGATCCCAGGTCCTCATGGATCACCCCTAGACTTGGATGGAAGCAGCTAAATGCGCCAAGGAGGCACAATAGGTCATCTTTTCCCAAAACAAAAAAAAAATGTTTTTATTCCCCACCCTCAACCCCCCAATATTTTCACTCCTCTCAAGGTCCCAAATCGAGGGTCTTTGTTATAATTGTGATGAGAAATACTTTCATGGGCACAAGTGTAAAGAACAAAAACTTCTTATGGCCATTTAGGAGGATGTTTCTAATGAAGATGTTGAGGTTTCAATTGAGGCAACACTACCCCAAGTAGATGATCTTACACCACCCTTTGATCCTCCTGAAGTTGAACCATTGATTTAGTTGAATGCTCTCACTGGATTTTCTGCTCCCCAAACCCTTAAATTGATTGGTTACATTAAGCACATGAAATTCATCGTCTTAGTTGATAGTGGTAGCACTCATAATTTCATTCATCACCACCTTGCCCAAGAAATAAATTGTTATATATGTGTTGTCAACAATTTTCAAATCATGATTTCCAATGGTGGTTCCACAAAATGTGGGGGGCGTTGTGAAAATGTGCACCTACAAATTCGTCGGTATAACTTGAAATATCACATGTTTTCTATTGACATGGGTGGTTGTGATATTGTGTTTGGTGCTAAATGGCTATGCACTCTAGGCCCCATAACCATGTTTTTTAAGGATTTGACTATGCAATTCCAACAAGAAGGCCAACAGTATAAATTCTAAGGCATTACAACAGGCTCTCCGGAGATCATCAGTGCCCACCTAATGGAAAAGTTACTCAAAAAATGTCATTATGGCATCATTTCCCAACTCCATTCCATTCAAGCAGTTGAAACTCCCTTTGTACACCTCGACCTTCAATCTATCATTTCCCAACATCACATTGTTTTCCAAACTCCCTAGGGCCTTCCCCCCTCATAAAGCGACCATGACCATTCCATTCCTTTAATCCCGGGCAATTTTCCTCCCAATGTCTGCCCTTATCTCCATCCCTATGCTCAAAAAAATGAAATTGAGAAAATTGTCCAAGAATAGCTAGAACTAGGTGTTGTTCGTCCCAGTACCAGCCCCTATTCTTCCCCTATTGTCATGGTCCTCAAGAAGGAAGGAACTTGGCACATGTGTCATGATTTCCATTCCCTCAAAAAAATTACCATCAAGGACAAATTTCCCATTGTTGTCATAGATGGCCTTCTGGATGAACTCAGTGGGGCTCAATGTTTTACCAAACTTGACCTCCATTCTGGCTAGCACCAGATATGTATGAAAGAGGAAGACATCCCAAGGCTGCATTTCGCACTCATGAGGGCCACTATGAGTTATTGGTCATTCCCTTTGGTCTCTATAATTCTCCCTCCACTTTTCAAAGTCTCATGAATCACGTCTTTTGTCCTTTCCTCTATCACTTTGTGTTAGTCTTCTTTGTTGATATTCTCATTTATAGTAAAACTTGGAAATCCTATCTCACCCATGTGGACCAAGTTCTCCATCTCCTCTCTAAGAACAAACTTTTCCTAAAATGGTCTAAATGTGATTTTGGCGTCTCTAAAGTTGAGTACCTAGGTCATATTGTTGGCAAGGATGGTGTATGAGTGGATCCTGAGAAAATTGAAGCTATGCAGAACTGGCCTCACCCTAAAACTCTTAAAAGTCTACGTGGTTTCCTAGATTTAATGGGATATTATCACAAGTTTGTATCCAAACAAGTGGTTTAGGAGGAGGATTTGATTGAATTGATTGATCCACTTTCTTTAACTAATACAGGGTCTACCCTTTTCGCCTCCATCAGATTTATAAGTCGGCCTTTTCACAACCATGAGGCATCTTGTAGAACTTCGATCATTCTCTTTCTAGTTGATTCCGTTCTTTGTATCGACACTAGGTGAGCGATGAATTCCATTCGATCGTAAACCCAACCAACCTATTCCATCTTGGGCCCCATCGGGATATAACAGACCGGGCCCGCTGTCCAATTTAGAATTATGGAAAAATTGTGGCTCCTCTAACAGTTCTCCTTAAAAACAATGCTTTCAGTTGGACTCTGGTAGCTGACCAATCCTTCCAAACCTTGAAATAATATAGGTGCACTACTCCTATAATGGACCTACATGACTTCAACAAGACCTTTTTTTATGGTATGTTATGCATCAGGGAGAGGAATCAGGGCAATCCTTATGTAAGATGGATGACCTTTGGATTTCGCCAGCAAATAGTTGTCAAAACGACATTTGTGCCAATCTATCTATGAAAAGGAAATGTTGGCTATTTTTCATGCAGTGGATCTATGGTGCCCTTATCCATTGGGATGATGCTTCCAAATTAAAATGGATCATCAAAACCTCAAGTACTCCCTGGAACAACATATTTCATCCCCGGAGCAACAAAAATGGGTGACCAAGCTATTTGGATATGATTATGATATCATTTACAAGAAGGGAAAATAAAATGTGGTCGTTGATGCTCTTTCCAGGAAATATGAAGAAGAAGGGTCCCTCTTTTCCCTCTCACTCCTTGTCGTCGACTAGCTTCAGGCTATTTGTTAGGAATGGTTACAAGACCCCAAAATTTCCAGCGTAATCCAACAATAGCAACAGGATCCCCAAGCTTCTCCAATGTACTCTTGGCACAATGACGAGCTTCACTATAAAGGTCACCTATATTTAAGCAAATAGTCGGCCCTTAAATCCACAATTCTCTCTAAGTTTCATGCTTCACCTATCGTGGGTCATTCAAGTTTTACCAAAACTTATGAACGAGTCACACGTTCTTTCTTCTGGGATGGTATGAAACAGGATAACCACACCTTTGTGGCTGAATGTGATACCTGTCAACACAATAAGGGAAAGACTGCCAAACCTCCGGGAACACTCCAACTGCTTCCACTTCCACCTACTATTTGGACGGATATTTCTATGGATTTCATTGTTGGCTTACCCAAATTAGGCAATAAGTCAGTCATCATGGTTGTAGTTGATCGTCTTTCCAATTATGCTCATTTATATTCTCTTCAACACCAGTTCACAACATCTACAGTGGCTCATATTTTTATGGATAATATCTTCAAACTCCATGGAATACCCCATTATATTGTTTCTAACTGAGATCCAACTTTTACCAAAAATTTCTGGCAAGAATTATTCAGGCTTAAGGGAAACCAATTGCATCTCAGCACAACGTATCATCCCCAGACTGATGGCCAAATGGAAGCGGTCAACCTATGTATGTAAATATATTTGATGTGTTTTGCGTCCAACAGACAACATCAATGGGCTTAGTGGTTACCACTAGCTGAATGGTGGTAAAACACCTCTTACCATACTGCCACTCGCATGACTCCCATTGAAGCAGTTTATGAACATAAGCCACCATCGATTCTTCCATACATGTCTGGTGTCTCAAAGGTTCAGGAGTTTTACCACAATCTTACAGTCGGCATGACCATTGTCCATAATCTCAGATAAAATGTGGTCATGGCTCCAAACTGCATGAAGCAACAAGAAGATCAAGGTCATTTTGAAAATCAATTTGTTGAAGGGGATCAGGTGTTTCTTTGTCTACAATCGTACAACAAGACTTCACTAAAATCTCAATAGTGTCAGAAACTTGCCCCCAAATTGTATGGTCCTTATACTATTCTCAAACGCATGGGACTAGTGGCATATTAGTTAGCCTTGCCCAGTCACTACAAGCTACATCCTTTTTTTTAGGTCTCATGCTTGAAGAAAGTGATTGGCATCAAGTGCCACACCCAGACCATTCTACCATAGTTGGATGAAGAATATTTCATTTAGTTGTATCCACAAGCCATATTGGACCAGCACGAGTGTCGCCTCTGTTAGTGCACAATCAAGGAAGTTTTAGTTCAATGGAAGGATACTCCTCCAAAAGATGCCACCTGGGAGTTGGCTACCATTTTACAACATTTTTCTCATCTTAAGCCTTGAGGACAAGGATTTTTTTTCAAGGGGGAAGGAATGTTAGGGTCATAACCTCCCTAACCCCTCACATAGATAGAATAATATATTTTCCATTTAATAAAGATCAACATTAGTCAATAAGGACTATTTAATAAATATGAACAAGTCAATGTTAGAAGACCTAATAGAAGATTCCACTTCTAGAAAGATATTCCTCTAGAGTGTTCTTAGAAGATAGAATTAGTATAAATAAGAGTAGGAGGCATGAGAAAATATAGAATTAGTATAAATAAGAGTAGGAGGCACGAGAAAGTTTTTTCTTGAGAATTGTTGTAATAGATATCTGCTCTACTTAAGGTTCCCCCCTCGAGGAGGCAAGTGAACATTGCTTTCTTTGAATAAAGGTCGTATTATTTTTGGTATTTCTCTTCTCAATATTTTGTTGTTCCTTTGATATCTTTTGAATATTCATGTTTCTGCATATTATATTACATCTAGTATCTTACATTAAGGGTGAGACAACATGTTTTAAAAAATGAATAGGAATGATGGATTTTTCCTTGGAAAAAATAAAAAAAATAAAAAAATCTCATAACTCCTTAAAAACCATCGAATCCACTTAGCACTAACTCATAAAAAAAAATTCCATTAGTGCTCTGAAAACAAAGCCCACATCTAAGTATAAGACATAATTAAGCAACTCTTACAATAATACCACATCTTGCAAGGGTCATCTTTGTCATTGTGGGTGGGATCTTAACCATCACTCACCAACTTAGGTTCTAGGACAATAGACCCACGTCCATCATTAATATATTCACCTTCCTCATGGTAAACCCCCATTTTCACACACCCTACCCCCTAAGTAGCCTTTTAAGGGATGGGGGTATAAATTTTTCTGCTCTCCTACAACTCCCTGAATTCCTCAGATGAGGATGCCATTTCCTTGTTCTCACCAAGATATTTCCTACAAATATGCTCTTTTCCAAACCCGATTTCTGGTTTGAAAGTTATGGCCTCCTGAAGTCTTCAGGGCGTCATTGGCTAATGGCCACCCCCTTCGCCACGTGGCATCAATTCTCTCATGCATTCTGACATGTCACTATCGTGACCCATGTCATCATATTTTGACAACAACATAGCCATGGGAGAGGGGTTACATGGAATATCTTCCCAGGTCTTTCTGGACATCGGGACTTCGACCCTTCAACGATTCTTGTGCAGGTCCAAGAACATCCCCAGAGCCTTGAAGTCTCAAAGTCTCTTTCCACCTCAGAATCTGTGATGGATCTTTATCCACCCTTAGATATAACAGATGAGATTTAACTACACTTAACACTTCATTTATACTTGAAAAGGGAGGGGGGGTCCCACACGCAACCCGTGACCAATCCCATGATGCCACGTGGAACTATCTGAGATCTTTTCATCGTGACTTATAAATAATTGTATTAAATGAGCATAAATTAATGTGCACCATTAAATAAGGGAAAACTTAGAAATGAAGAGACATAAGAATCAGATCTGAACAAAAAAACTCGATAACGGAGTTCATCCCTGGTGGACTACGTATCTGGGTCCTACTCTTAGATGGGTAGGATCTTTTATTAACTTAGCAAAAGAATTTGGCAAATACATGAATATACCTCATTCTAAAATCAAGCTACAGAAATAATGCTCAGATCATAAAATAAACATCACCATTGGATTCGTGGCATCGAATTACCCAAAAATGATTGTCTCCGCGCTCTAATTTGACTATGGCACTCCTAGGCCCAAGAGAAATCATGTGTTGATTTTCATGCCCTCTGCACCAGCAATTATGACAGTATCTATCTCAAAATTCGTGTTGGATTGTATAGTACGGTCGTGCGCCTTTCCCCTCGGCTCTGGCCTTAAACACATTCTTAAATATTAAATGAGGCGGATATACCAAGGCACACCCCTTGGCGCGTTGATTAGAGCGAAGTTTTAAACACTTTGTTCTGGGTGCAGGTTCCGAGGTCAAACCCGTTGGACTCCGTTTTTGGTAGTGGTTACATATATGTTTATCCATAGTTAAAACCTCTACCATGTTTAGTGCTCCGCTAGTAATTCCGCCAATGATTGTATAGATTTGGCGTGGTCTTCCAGATTTGGTGGACCCACCAATTTGTTTTTTAAAACAAAAATCATCCACAGGCTAACATTAGGCATTCTCGGGATGCCACGAGTCGCCCCATGATTGGGCCACGTGGCGCCTGCTGACGTGACTCACCTTGTCTCCATCGTACTGAAACAGGGCTCTCCCTCGGTGGTGCCATGTGGTGTCTCTTGGGGGTGCCATGTGGTACTTTCCCATTGGTTCGTATGGACCCCTAAAAAGTCCACTGGTGAGTGACACGTGGCAGCCTATGGTTCTGCCACGTGGAATGTTGACGTCATCATCTATATGATAACGTCACCCTTCCATGTCAGTTTTTGATGTCATGCTAACATCATCACTATGGACAATGACATGTCCCCTGCTGACTCATCCTCATTGACTGCATCTTTGACCGCAAATATATTTCAAACTATAACTCCGTTTGACGATCAGTTTGCGCCGTTAGAAATCTTGCGACATGCTCTTCGCAATTATGCCTATTTCATTGAGTTTTGGGATCTTTGAATTTTTTCCCTTTCTCTATCTGTTGAAGCCATTATGACCATTCTAAGATGCCTCTGTGAGTTCTGAGTTATTCTTATCCTTCTCTGGATCCTTTTTGGATCACGCCTTCCCACTGAGAGATTTTTGGACCACCAAAATCTTTCATCAATCAACTGGTAAGTGAGGTAAGAGTTCCCTCACTTTTTCCTTCTCGATCCACTTTGCTTTGCTTGGATGGATGCCCTTTAAGCCTACTCGAAGATAATCAACATCACCCCTACATGAAGTCCTCATCCTCCTGTCCACGATGATATCTTCCTGTAACTCATCCAAGCACTTAGGTGCAAATTCATCAACTGAAGGAATTGAAACTTCCTTATCTTGATCCATGATCATGGGAGGCTCAAAAAGTTTCAAGTTCTCAACATTCACAACTGAGTAAATTTTCATATAAGGCGGAAGATCTAGACGAAAAGCATTGGTACCGCTTTTCTCTAAGATAGTGAAGGGTCCATAACAAATGGGCTTGAGTTTCTTACCTTAACCCTTCAGCCTCTCCTTGTTGATGTGAAGCCATACCTGGTCTCCAACTTGGAACTAATGATCAACCATGTGCTTTCCGTTTCGAGCTTTATATTGTGCTTGACTCTTCTCCAACTATTCCCTGACTGCCTGGTGTATCTGTTGTATCCTCTGGATGAACTTGCAACCTTTTTCCTCTGTTTGAGCTTCATTTACATCGGTATCTCTCACGTACATCAAGTCCAAAGGAACCTTTGGTAGGTACCCAAAACATGTCTCAAAAGGTGAACTCTTTGTGGATGAATGTAAAGCTCGGTTGTAAGCATGTTGTACATAGGGTATTTGTTCATCCCATACCTTGGGATTCTTGTTGTAGTAGCCTTGAAGCAATAGTACCATTGTTTGGTTTACCACCTCCATATGTTCATCGGTCTGTGGATGGAAAGCAGTGCTCCTCTTCAATTTGGTGTCCATCATCTTCCACAAGCTAGTCCAAAATTCTCCAAGGAATCGAGTATCTCGATCTGAGATGATAGATGTGGGTAATCCAAAGTGAGCCCAAACATGCTGAAAGAATAGATTAGCAGTCTTCTCAACAGTGATCTGTTTTTTACAAGGCATCAAGATACACATTTTTCTGAATCTATCCACTACAACATACAAATATTCATGACCCCATTTGGTCATGGGTAAACCCCCTACGAAATCCATGGATATACTTTCCCATGGATGGTATGGAACAAGAAGTGTTGAGTATAGCCCTCGTTTTCTATTAGTGGGCTTACAAGTAGAACACATCACACGCCCCTTTACATATTTAGTTACAATTGTTTTTATTTGAGGCCAGTAACAAAACCTTTGTAAATGAGCTATAGTTTTTCCTACCCCAAAATGCCTAGACACAAGAGAAGTATGAGCTTCTCGTATTACATGGACTCGTTCACTCGTAGGAATACATAGCTTTCCAAGATGGTAAAGTAACTTTCCCTGCAGACAATAGTTCTCTACTTGTGCACCAAGGGTTAGCTTCGTCTATACTTCCTTAAAATCTTCATCGATGGCATATTGTTCTATATAGATATCATGAGATAAAGAAGCATTCTTCAAAATAATAGAAGCAACAATAGGAGGTATAGAAAGCATATCAACTACCTTGTTACTTGTACCCTCCTTATACTTGATTACCAAGTGAAACTATTGTAGAAAACCCATCCACCTGTAGTGGAGAGATTGTTGCAATTTGGTCTATGCTTGAAGATACTGTAAGGGTTGGTGATTTGTATGTATAATGGTTTCCTTCCCTAACAAGTAGTGCTTCCATTTATTTACACTCTGGACTAATGCATACAACTCTTTATCATATGTAGGATAGTTAACAACAACTTGGTTAAAAGTTTCAGAGTGGTAACAGATAGGCTTATGATATTGCATTAGTATTGCACCCATGGCGTATCTGTCGGCATCTGTCTCGATCTCAAAAGGTTGTTGAAGATTCGGCAATGCTAATAATAGTGCGGTACTGATCTTCCCTTTCAAAGTGTCGAAAGCTTTTTGTTGCTTTCCTTTCCACTGAAAAGTGTTCTTCACACCGATTAAGGCATGCAGAAAGTTACTATGAAGGAGAAATTGGGAATGAATCTCCTCCAATACTGGATTGCACCTAAGAAACTTTGAACTTCGGTTACATTTTTTGGCTTAGGCCAATTTACAATTACATCAATTTTGGAAGGGTCAATTTTCAATTGTCCTCCTCCTACAATATGACCTAAGTATACAAGTGCAATCTTGCCAAATTCACATTTAGAGAATTTTGCATACAACTTCTCCCTTTGCAAAGTATCCAATATTTGCTTTACATGCCTCACATGTGCATCCCATGTCCCGCTAAAAACAAGAATGTCATCTAAATATACAATCACAAAGTCATCTATGAAAGACCTTAATACACCATTCATCACACTCATGAAAGTTGTCGGAGCATTACAAAGCCCAAACGACATAACCAACCACTCAAAAAATCATTGTTTGGTTTTAAAGGCAGTTTTCCATGCATCCTGTTCTGCAACTCTGATTTGATGATATCCATTGTGCAAATCCAACTTAGTGAAATAGACAATATTCTTCAACTGATCAAGTAAATCATCTATACGAGGAAGAGGGTATCAATTTTTCACCATGATTTTATTTAAGGCCCGATAATCAACACACATTCACCATGTGTCATCCTTATTTGGCACCATCACGATCGGAGAACCACAAGGAGATGAACTGGGTCTGATGACCCCTTTATCCAATAAGCCCTGTACCTGCTTCTTGATCTCTGTCATCTCCACAACTGACAATATGTACATGCCCACATTAGGCAAAGGAGAATCTTGTTGAAGATGTATCTCATGTTGGATTTCCATCTTAGGAGGTGTTATCACTCCAAGAGTCACTCCCAGACTGCAAATGTGAGTAAGCTTGGTAACATAGAAATAAAAATGTTTGATTGGTTTTGTGCATTAAGAAGAAGAAAACAAGGAAGGGGAAGGACAATAAGTTGTTGTAAATCAATGATGGACCATTGGGATATGGAGTCAAGCAAACACCCTGCTCATTAAATGCAATCAATATGCATATCAAATAAAGGTTTATTGAATAGAGGAAGAAAAATATAACACAAAGAAGAACATCCATAAGGCAGAGATCCTCTCTGCGTAAATGAATTCAAGGTACTTGAATATAAACAGTGACTAATAGGCAAAAAACTTCAGATCCTTAAATGCTCAAGAATCCATTAATCAAAGGCAAACATGATCCTCAAGGTGTACAATTCATTCAAGTAAGAAGACAAATTGGGAAAGAAAACAAGAGATACAATCTGATAACACATATATCATGAACCTTTAATAACATAATGTTTACAAAAACAAAATCCCCTCAGGGTTACAATGATCACAGGCAAAGTGCCCCCTACAGCTCTCTCATCTCTCTTGCTCATGAATCCAACCTCTCTCCAAGAGATCTCTCCTTCCTTAAATAGAAAATAGCATCCAAATAACCTAAGGAGGTCGAATCCCATCTCCTCCATTGGATTCTAAGCCTTGGAGATAGGTGGCAATAGTCAAAGAGACAAAAATCCAACAAACTGTTGATTTTCAGGAATTTGTTGGAAGTCATTAATAAATTGTTTCCACCTCATGCATGAGGCCTTTGCTGGAGCTTAAATATTAGGTGCAGGTGTCCCTTGACATCTGATTGATCCTTGAGAAGTCATTCAAACCCTCCTTGACAAGTGGCAACCTCCCAACAAGGCGAATATGAAAATCGTGACCACTACAGGAAATTAGTACGCAACGCCACTGTGCAGAGTATGCAGCGCCTACTTCTATATCCAATATCTCTCAAACCAATACACATTTTGAAACACTGAGAGAGGTTTTTGTTATTTGGAATGTTATGAAAAAAAACCTCCTCCAGTTTTCAAAAATACCTTCTCAATTGTTCAAAGTTTTAAGTTAATGACTCAAAAATGGTAAAATAACTCTGCACAATTCGTTTTCTGCCAGAATATTATGCAGCGCCTGTAGGTAGCGCCACTATGCTGCATCTGTGTGTCAGTTTAGGTAGAATTGTAAAAAACACAGTGCCTTCAATCTTGAACATGTGCAGAGTAATTAATTTCCTTTCATGATATCAAACCCCCTTTACTTAGATGCCTTGGTAGTGCAAAGAGGCAGTGTATTTTACCACTGAGGGAACTGGTATTTAGCAAAAATCCAAAAATATGATAGTTAGGCCTCTTCTAGATGAGAATTCTTGTGCTAACATAGGCTCCATGGGGGATGGCATGCTCCCCGCGAGCTACCAAGAACTTGTAGACCTGTGCCTTTTCCATCTTTAACTCTGTCCCAGAAAACCTCTGTACTCGAAAGCACCTATGTTCCTTTTTTGAAACTGATATGATTGTATGTTGAAAACTGATAAAAAGGAAATGCTAAAAAATGAGCTTATTTCTTCCTACTTCTACTCTAATCAAGTGTGTTGCTTCAGATTAGGTAAAAGCGTGCTTCCAATGAAGCCATACAAACATCTGACTGATTGGTAAACATCTTGATTCGGAAATGATCAATGTAGGAAACCAAAGAATACATAAATGCATTTCAAAAGAGCAGGACAACCATCCTTCAATTGACAAAAGTTCTCTGACATCCAAGCTGCTCAGAGACTCGAGATAATTAGCAAATGGATCTATAAGATTGAAAACAAATACCTCTTGCTATTGTTTCAATTGAAGATCCGAAAGTCTCTGCATATCCTCCCGCTGATCATGGTTTCCACCTTCGGGTGCTTGCAAATCTGAATAGGACTGTATGCTAGCTTCACTGTTCATGCTCGTAGGGGCCTTGCCTACTCGACAAACTTCTTTTAGATATGATTTGGTGTGGGTCATATCTCCTACCTTGTAATCGTGTAAACCCGAATCCACTGAGTTTGTCTTGGATTTGAGGTAGACAGGACCTGTCTTTTACCACAAAAGGTCCTATCACGAAAGGAAAATTTAAATTAGATGCCTTGTGCATTTTCAGAAAATGCTTTGTCTCTGAAATAATCCTATGTCTGATGAACTCTAGGGAAAAGACTTTGGGAGTAAGGAAGACATGCAAAAGATGAGGTCCTTCTTGATAACCATACACCCAAATTACAGTGGAATGCATGAACAACATCCAATCTCCCACCCTATTCTCTGGATTTGGTTGTAAAGAGATTTTCATTTCTTCCAAAACCCTTGGCAGATCTGTGTCGAAGATGAGACTATACACCCTGGACATTATCTTGTTGATGAAAATAAGCATGGTGATCCTTTTACATTCAGTCGAGATGAATGCAGATTCATGGAATTTGGTCTTATTCGATTCTAGGAACATTCTTAGCAAGTGCGTGTAGTATCTGAAGTGTCTCAGTGAATTGAAATTTACCAGTTGTTGATGCATATTATCAGCTATGAACTTTTCAAAACTGATACAGACCGACTCACTAGACTCTAACATAAAAAACGTCAACAGGAAACCCAACATGACTTCTACTACAAACTTGTCGTTATCCAACCCCAAAATTTGACTAAGTAGGGAACAAGCCCACTGGACCTCAATAATCATGATGCTTACATTGATAGGTAACGACTGACTTTCAGAATGGTGTTCAGGTTTAACAATGGTTTACAGAAATAAGGTTTTTACTTCGAGGGGACATTCTCGGTAGACTGTGATCATTTTCTCCTCCTCAAATGGGTCTGACACTGTGGGGGAAGACTCTGGTATACTAAGGGTGTGTCGAATTGACGAACTATCTATTTCGCATAAGACCTTTGACCCTAACTTATTGAAAATGACCTTTGTTCCTATGAATATTATTCTTCACACCAGCTTACGAACTCTGGGAAAGGGAAAACGACTTCTACAGTGTAAGGGGTAATGGAGGCTTGGACCACTTTGAGGAAGGGTATCTATTTTCCAACATTGTCTAGAAAATTTGATCTGGACACGGAAATGGGTGAGACTATTATTTTTGTGTCAAATACATCGGAATGCCTGTCAATTAGGGCTTCTTATTTAGAGGCGAAGTCTTGTTCTATCATGGATAAAACGACAGGGTTAGTGGCCATGATGAAAAATACCTGTAAATCGACGGAGAATGCTCAGATTCGGTTCACTGTTGAGCTTTAGTTTTGAATGGAAGGTTTGCGCCAATTTTCAAATGGTCGAGTGCTTTGAAATATCATAAAATAATGACTGGGGACTCTCCTTTTATTTGCATTTTTCGATATCTAGGATTGGAAAAAATGGTTTTGAGTATACTGCTTTTCGCCCCGATATACCTCTGATGGTGCCACATGTCCAAGAAATGAAACCATGGTATTTTCCCTAGCCCACCCTTGAACAATTATCCTCCACGCTACTTCATTGCCCGATATGTGTCTTGGCCGTCGATCTGGGCCGCTTCAAGATCTATGGTCTGTCGGGTCCTATCAACTTCTGATATTGGGGGTTGGAAAAAATGGTTTTGAGTAGACCACTTTTTGCCTTGATATGCCTCTGAAGGCGCCACATGGTCACGCGCCAAAACCATGGTATTTTCCCTGACCTGCTCTCACCTAATTAAACCTCATGCTATTTCATCGCCCGATATGGATGCTGGCTGTTGATTTGGGTCGCTTCAAGATCTATGGTCTGCTAGGCCTGACCTTTCTCGCCTCTGCTATATTGGCCCTTTTCCGCCAAATGTAGCGTAGTCCTCCAAATCACGCTGTATCTCTACACTACTTTAGTCCTCTACTAAATCTAAAATTTGTAGTCCATACATAATTGTTATGATGAGAACACGTCCTGAATCTTTCTCTGCCACCATATGAGAGCGGTGCCTTCCAACTGAAGAGTAGCCAGTTGCACTTTAACTTCCTCTTCATCAATATGTTGGACTCGACAATACACTTCAACCTGTCAGATCCAATTATCTAGTGTTTCAGGATTAGCATCTCCATTAAACATAGGTAAAGAAAATTTTATATCAATCTTTAATAGTGGTTTCTTAAAAGAGGCTTTATGGCTAGAATGATGAGAATGATGAGAATGCTTACAGGAAGAAGAACTAGAACTCGAAGATGAATATGGAGGCTCAGGAGGATCTCCTCAAGCCCCTTGGTCTACCGAAGCATCATCATCTGCATGTGCTTCCTTTTTCTTCTCTTTCTTCTTCACCCTCTTCTCGTAATCTCCATACATCCGCTCGACCATTTCTGACATGCGATAAAAGACCATGTGAAAAATTTTCTCATGTTCATCACGCTTGTCCTCTTCTTCCATTTTCTTCCTTCTGGATACACGACCAACTTTTAGATTGAAATTATTTAGAGTTCCCTCACCCTTCTTATTCTTGGACCTAGTAAGCATTCACACTCAACAATTCAATTCAAAGATGACTGCTCTGATACAAACATTATCCAAGATCTTTCCATCGTGACTTATAAAGAATTGTATTTAATGAGCATAAATTAATGTGCACCATTAAAGAAGGGAAAACTTAGAAATGAAGAGACATAAGCATCATATCTGAACACAAAAAATTGATAACGGAGTTCGTCCCTGGTGGACTACATCTCTGAGTCCTGCTCTTAGATGGGTAGGCTCTTTTATTAACTCAGCAAAAGAATTTGGCAAATACATGAATATACCTCATTCTAAAATCAAGCTGCAGAAATAATGCTCAGATCAGAAAACAAACATCACCATTGGATTCCTGGCGTTGAATTACCCAAACATGACTGTCTCCACACTCTGATCTGACTCTGGCACTCCCAGGCCCAAGAGAAATCGTGTCTCGGTTTCCATGCCCTTTGCACCAACAATTATGACATATACCTCAAAATCTGTGTTGGATTGTGCAGTACGATAGCACAAATTTCATGTCGGCTCTGGCCCGAAACACATTCTTAAATATTAAATGAGGCAAGTGTACCAAGGCACACCCCTTGGCGCATTGGTTAGAGTGGAGTTTTAAAGGCTTTGTTCTAGGCGGAGGTTCTGAGGTCAAACCCGTCGGACTCTGTTTTTGGTAGTGGTTACATATATGTTTATACATAGTTAAAACCTTCGTTATGTTTATCGGTCCGCTAGTAATTTCGTGAAACTATTGTATATTGTAATAACAATTTTGGGATAGAAAACATAATATTCCCACCTAGCCTAGTTGGGAACATTACAGTGGTATCAGAGCTGGTGGTTCTACCATCCTGTGACTACATTGATGCCTAGGATAAAGGGTCGTGGAGGATAGTCCTCTCGAGAGTCACCGTAAATAGAAACATGAGCAAACCAAACAGAGCCAGAACCAGAGGGAAGCATGGGAGACAACCCTGAAGGGAATATGCTCCAAATATTAAAATATCTAGTGGAGGTTGATTGATGGTGGAGCCTGTTAAGAACCAAAGACTGAATACAAAAGAACCACAACAGATATACAAGAACAATATGAAAAATCTCTTTTATTACTATCAAACCCTTGAGGTAGGGAAACACCATACAATGGATCCTATTATGGAAGAGATCATCTCCTGTTCACTTGCATCGTCAAGGGGGCATCCTCCTATTGATCTATCGCTCCAAATACTTCTCTTCATATCCCATTACATCGCTTGAACCTCTTTATATAGTGCTACCATCACCTAATAACATTCTAGAGGAGGAATATTCTAGAAGTAGAACCTTCTAAGAAGTCCTCTTACATTTATTATATCTAACTATCCATTTATTATATCTAACTACCATAGTGGGCCTTATTTAATAATATAGTGGACCTATTCCACCTTCCATTGAATGGCCTCCACTATTATCACTATGGGCCCTCTGGGCCCCCACTACTACCTCTCTAGCTACCTAACATTCCATCCCCCTTATGAAAGCGCTGTCCTCAACACTTGATGTACAACCATATACCAGGGTCCCATGGATAATTGTGGACCATAATGCTGAAGAAGACTGGAGAACCAAGGTCCCATGTAGAAAGGAAAGCCACCATGTTGAAGTAGTCCAACTGCCATTATAAGCCTAGGTCCCATGTCCAAGTGCTCATGTGAACTCGACGTGGAATATTTTGGAGCCCAATAACCAACTCAAAATGATGCTCCAAAGACTGACACATGTCATGTGGATCCAAATAAGAAGATCCATCCACATACTAGAAAAGGGTCGTAGTAGAATATGAAATGAATAATACCACTGTAGAATATGCAGGATGGACACTAGTAATAATCATTGGCTCTTGATTTGTCACATTGATGCTCTCTACAGAAGGTGGATTAGAGTCATCAAATAAAATATGAAAGTGGTTGTCATCCCAGAAATGAAAACTATCCATATACCAATCATCACAATCGGCCTCAAAATCATACCAAGCATATATTTATTGATTATATTCATCCATGATGTCATCCATAAGAAATCTCTCATGCATGTTATCCAATGAATCTCGAATACTATAGAAACTATCATTGAGGTCATCTGCAAGGTCATGCAATCTAACATCCAATGTGTCATACAATTGGGATTTGAATACTTCAATAATTTGTAGAATTTCTTTGAGGGTTTGAGAGGAAATAGCCATCTGATCACCCTATGAACTCTTTAGTCCCGCAGCCATCATGAAAAAACCCAAAAAATATAACAATAAGTTACGGCAGAAAATCACGGTTTTTTCTGGAAAAACCCTAAAAAAATGTTGAATTTAAAATGTTCATAACTTCACTTCCCGGACTCCGTTTCGGCTGATTTTTTTTTTTAAATTGGGTGAAATTGTGAGAGGAAATCAGATATGTGATTTGTTTGGACAAATTCATCATCCAACGGCTACATACATTTAAAATTTATAAATAATAATAATAATAATAAATAGATAAAATAAATAAAAAAATCGTGTCGTCGTCCACGAAAAAAACCCTGAAAAATTACAAAGTTTAAAAATTCAATATATTGACTTCCCAAACTCCGCTTCAGACGAATTTTTTTTTTTCAACTTGGGTGTTTTTCTGAGAGAAAATCAGATCTATAACTTGTTTCTCCAATTTTTTCACAGAAATATACCGAAAATTTATGGAATGTCGCGGCCCTCTTTTTTCTTCTCCGAAAAAAAAAATATGCAAAAATAAAAAAATATTTGCCCACAATGTCTGCCAAGGAAAGTGCTTTGATACCACTTGTTAAGAGCCAAAGACTGAATACAAAATCACCACAACAGATATACAAGAACAATATGCAAAATCTTTTTTATTACTATCAAACCTTTGAGGTAGGCCAACACCATACAATTGATCCTATTGTGGAAGAGATCCTCTCTTGTTCACTTGCCTCTTCAAGGGGGAATCATCCTATTGAGATACCGCTCCAAATACAATACTTCTCTTCATATCCCATTACATTGCTTGAACCTCTTTATATAGTGCTACCATCACCTAAGAACATTCTAGAGGAGGAATCTTCTAGAAGTAGAACCTTCTAAGAAGTCCTCTTACATTTATTATATCTAACTTTCATAGTGGGCCTGATTTAATAATATAGTGGACCTATTCCACCTTACATTGAATGGCCTCCATTATTATCACTATGGGCCCTTTGGGCCCCTACTACTACCTCTCTAGCTACCTAACAGAGCCACACACAACTTTATTGTTGTTGCACTTGTCACCAGGAGACAAATCCCTGCGAAATATTTTGAGGGATTAAATGTGGTATACCAAATGGGTACAAACAGACATGTACTCATAGGATCGAGGGATTGGAAGTAACATTGGGAAACTATATGTTGACCGGTGACTTTTATATTTTGGATTTATCAAACACCCATGTGGTGCTAGGAGTTCAGTTTTTGTACTCATTGGGAGATATATGCATGAATTACAGGGACATGAGGATGGAGTCCCAAGACAAGGGTGGACAACGATTCATCCTAATAGGTATGTCGAAAGGTGCCCCTGGGATCGTGTCTAACTAGTGCATGGTGGCCCTTTTTTGACATGGGGACGTGGCTTACGCAATAGAGTGCTTGAACACCATGGACAAGCCATCACAGGATTGTCGGCATTACCCTATGGATATCCAGGCATTACCTAGAAAGCATGAAAGAGTGTTCGGGCTATTTCTAGTAGGGAGAGCACCTGACAGAGGATTTGAGCATGTCATTGAGCTAGAAGAGGGGTCGAAGCCCGTGCTCACCACCCCCTATAGGCAGTTGAAGAGATTTGATGACAAAATAGAGAAGCCCATAAAGGAATTTCTAGAGATGGGACATATCAGGCCTAGCTCTAGTCCTTTCATTTTTTCAGTTGTAATGGTGAAGAAGAAAGATGGCACTATGAGGATGTGAATAGACTACAGGGCACTAAACAAGAAGACCATAAAACATTGATACCCAATACCCAGGATTGATGAGTTGATCGACGAGCTGCATGGGGTAGTGTACTTTTCAAAGGTTGATTTGCAATTAGGATACCACCAGATTCGAGTCAGAGAGGAGGATATCCATAAAAACAGATTTAGGTGTCCCTATGGGCATTATGAGTTTCTAGTCATTCCCTTCGGGTTGACTAATGGACCAGCTACCTTTCAGTCATGCATGAACCATATCTTCAACAAAAATTTGAGGAAATTCTTACTGGTATTCTTTGACAATATTCTGGCCTACAACAAAATGTGGGAGGAACATCTAAAGCATGTGGATGTGATTCTCACCATTATGGAGGACTAGTCACTTTTTTCCAAGGAGGAAACGTGTGAGTTTTGGTTGATAGAGATCCTCTATCTGGGGCACGTGATTGGTGTTGAGGGATTAAAGGTGCATTAGGCAAATATCCATGCCATCTTAGATTGGCCCACCCCCATGACCCTCACAGATCTGCAAGGATTCTTCGGGTTATGCAAGTATTACATCTGCTATGTGAAAGGATTTTCACAATTGGTTCTGCCATTGACAGACCTCACCAAGAAGCAGGTGTTCCAATGGTCAGAGGACGCACATGTATAATTCGACGGAATGAAGAGGGTGATGAGCACTTTCTTAGTACTAGCACTCCCATATTTCACATAGCCTTTTGTCCTGGAGTTTGATGCATTCGGTAAGGGGATAGGAGGAGTATTGATGTAGAACATACACACGATATCTTTCGAGATCAAAAAGCTAAGGGATCTTGAGGAGCTCCATCTGATCTACACTAAGGAGATGTTGGCCATCATGCATGCATTGGAAAAATTCAAACAGTACTTGGTAGGAGGACACTTTGTGGTTAGGATTGACCACAACATAAATGGGTGAGTAATATGCAGGCATATTGTTTTGACATTGAGTATGTAAAGGGGAAGATGAATATAGTTGTTAATGCCTTATCTAGGACACTTGTAGCCTTCTCCATGATAGAGATCTCAACAGACTGGAAATCCATTCTCTTGGAATACTCCAAGAATACCTTCACTTGTGATTTAATGGAGAGAAGTATTCGGGATGATAGGCACAGTCTAGTGGATGACATCATCTACTACAAATATAGTATATATCTTGTCCCTGAGTCCACACTCAAGGATAATATTTTGAGGGTAGTACATGATGCACCACTAGTAGGGAACCATGGGTATCTGAAGACCTACAGGTAGGTGAGGGAGATATTCTCATGGAAGGGTCTCAAGGGGGATGTACTTCGTCTTGTGAGGGACTGCATGACTTTCCAGCAGAACAAGTCATATTTCACACATCCTAAAGGATTGCTTCTTCCATTGTCAATTCTAGAGTAGAAGTGGGATAGCATTTCCATGTACTTCATCACATTATTTCCAAAGGTACAGGGCAGGGACTATATCTATGTGGTAGTGGACAGATTGACTAAATATGTTCACTTCTTTTTCATTCCTACGGAATACAGCGCATCTCAGGCAGTAGATGTATTCTTCAGGGAGGTGTTCAAACTCCACAGTCTTCCGAGAAACATAGTTAGTGACCGGGATAGTAGGTTTCTCAGTTTGTTTGGTAGGAGTTGTTCAGGTTATCTGAGACAAAGTTGACACCTAGCACTAGCTATCACCCCCAGGCAGATGAGAAGACCGAAATAGTAAGTAAATGGATCGATGGGTACCTGAGAAACTATGTGTCAAGGCAACAGTGGGCATGGATAAAGTGGTTTCATCTTGAGGAGAATTTCTACAACACCACTAATCACATGTCCATCGGGATTAGCCCATTCATGGCATTGTATGGATATGACACTCGATATTTTATGGATTTGGCATTTGGAGAGAGCAGAGCTCCCAAGTCCAAAGACTGGTTGTAGGAAAGTCAGGACACAATGAGAGTCCTGGGGGAGAATTCGTAGGCCGCTCAGAATCAACAGAAGATGTATGTTGATAAACATGGGGTAGAATACAGCTTTGAGGTTAGAGATCTATTCTTTCTCAGGTTTCAACCTTATAGACATTCATTACTAAAGAAGAGTGGTGTAGAGAAGTTGAAGCCTCACTTTTATGGACCCTGCAAAGTGATAAGGAGAGTTGGGGAAGTAGCATATGTGTTGGCACTACCACATGGTAGCAGGATCCACAACACCTTCCATATATCCTGCATCAAGAAGGCATTGGGACAACAGGTCACTTCTTCAGCAGATCTTCCTCCACTAGATGAGGAAGGGTAGTTGGTCCTAGCTCCCGACATGATTTTATATGTTAGGGAATGGAGGCTGAGGAGAAGAATCATTCAAGAGTACTTGGTTGTATGGAGAGGATTGCTCATAGAAGATGTTACCTGGGAGGGAGAGCAGATCTCACAACACCCTGATCTAGAGTTGCTTGAGGATAAACAATATTAGGAAGGGAGGACTGTAATGTCCCCTTTCAATTGATCATGATGGAGGATGAATCAATAGCCTATACGACTCACATAGGCGACAATGAACAAGGAAAAATGGAGTCAAGGAGGTTTATTTGGTGTCACTAGGTTAAAATAATGACAAATCCTAAAAGTGACATTAAATAAAATAAATAATTATATTTAAATGGAATTAGAGGAAAATGAAGTGAAGGTTTTATTTGGTCAAAAAGGGGAAAGATATAGAAGGACCGAAGGAAGGATAAATAGAGGGGTAACCCTTTTCTTTAGCATTACGATTTCATCTTTCATGTTGGAGTGGTCTTGGAGCCATTATTTCATTAGGATTTAGCAAAACCCTTCCATCTCAGTTTAGTTTCGGTGGTGCAATATCCTCCCTAGCTAAACAAAGAGAAGTATTCATATGGAGTCCTCATTTGTGTTCATTGTGGTATATGGTTTCATCCAGGAGAGAGTTTAGAGCACATCAGCCTGCGCAGGGTATTTGTGGAATTTTTTCGGAGGAGGTCGATCATCAGAGCTGTAGGTACCAAGAGGGTTTCGCGTAACTGGGGAAGGATACACCCCCGCGAATTGAGCATGGGTTGTCTTGTGAGGCCCCACTAGATGTCCTGCAGTCGTCCTGTGAGGACCTCTGCAAATCAAGGATTGTAGCAATTCATCGGATCGGGTTTCCGAGTGTTCTAGGAGAGTTTGGAGGGCCACTTGCAAAGCGAAAATTACTCGAGTAGAGCAATGGAGGGCTTGGAGAGCCTTGGATCAATGGAAATCATAGATTGACATCATTTCAGATTTCTTGTATTTTTTGTGGTAGATTGTGCAGTTTCTTGTCAACCATTAGATTTGTGTGCTTATGAGTATTCTATAGTTTTTATTACAGCCATTAGATATCATTATATTGATTTTGTGAGTTTCCATTCATAATAAGATTATGTGGTTATCTTCTCTACTTTCTGTGTAATGGATGCATGCAATATGTTTGACAATATTTTTATTTGATCAAATTGTTTGTAAGAACTTTACAGTGACATTATACAATTGTTTGTCACATTCACATAAGAAAATAACAATTTTGGGATATAAAACATAATATTCCCACATATCCTAGTTGGGGACATTACAACAACACCCCTAAAGGGCAGGACGGTTCACAATGGTGACCTTTGGAGAGCCTATAAGAGAACAAGGGTGCACAACTAAGGAAGGAAATTTTGCAAGACAATGCGAGAAAGAGAGCTCTACGATTCTGAGGAGAATTAAGAGGGTGAGCTCCCTCAAGGAACCAAGTCACTCCACTTGGGAGGACTTGTACTGGCTTGAGGTGGATTCATTGGACAAAGATGGGCGATTCTCTCTTGGGATGATTTTGGTTAAGTCTGGAAATGGAGGTCTGTTGGAGGCATGTGTGAGGCAAAACTGAAATTTGTGAAGTTTGTATAATTGTTGGATTACAGAGAGGGGGGGTTGAATCGGTAATGAGCAATTATACCATTTATTAATCCTTTAAATCACAATGTATATGCCTTTAACTTATTCAACCATGTTCATTTATTTATCATCAATATATTACCATATCATAAACATTAACATCCATCAGTGCATAATAAAAAATAACAAACACATCCACATAATACACAGTACACTAATATTTACGTGGAAACCCAATGCGGGAAAAAAATGGAATGTTTTTCTCATATGTCAATAATTACATTCAAGGAAGCACTGATTTCCAATTCTCGAGCTACAATTGGAAGGAGGCTCTGACCCCTAGTTTCTCAAGCTAAAACCTGAGGGAAGCTCCAAATCCCCAACTCTCTGGATACAACTAGAAGGAGGCTACAACCCCCTATGTTCTCCAGTTACAACCAGAAGGAGGATACAACCACCTATCCTTGCCTCACCCAACAGCCCCGAAATATAAATTCCAAATGTAGACAATTTATCACTATCACTGAATCAACCACTGCCAATTTCAACCTGTACAAATAACCTATAGCAACATGTACTAATAAACCTACACCAAACAACCTGTACCAATAACCTGAACCAACATGTACCATGCATCAACCTGTACCTCAACATGTACCATCAACAAGTGCATCAACCATGCACCAAACATGTACAAATAACCTGTCACAACAACCTATCCAAACAAACTATCACAACAACCTGTCTCATCAATCTTGTCAACCAAATCAGATCTACTCACCAAGACAACTCTCAACCATATGCACAATATCACCAAGATTTTCATCAACCAATCACAACAACTCATAATCATCACCAATATCAATATGTGCTTCTAATAATATACCAAGACAAGTATGTTACATCATCCATAAACGATGTGTCAACAATACTACTAACAAGTTCCTCCAACCATGTACCATGTATGTACCAATCATGCATCAACTACGCATCCACTATGACTCATCAAGATGTACCAACATCATCAACTATACACCTCATGTATTTTCCAACTCATCAACTATTTGTCTCAACCATGTACCCAACATGTACCTCAACCATATACCAAAGACATACACCAATATAACCATCAAAAGTTATCTAACAATTCATCACTCTATCCATAAACCAAATACCATAAACCCTTACATCAAACCATGTGCCACAACCTCACTGTTATGTAGCCTCAAGTTAAACCAACAACTTCAGCAACACATCACAACCAAAAGACCAATATCCATATGCCAAATACCAACAACAAAATACCAATTGTATCCCTCAACAAATCTGATATATGCAGCAATATTGAACATCCAATACCATCTCAAGAGCTAAACCCTAGCTCACAAAACATACCTCAAACAAGATGTGCCATATCTCTCATAAATAGACCCCAACCATGCTATTGTCATGGTTATGTTGCCGTGATTATGTTGCCGCGATTTTGCTGCCGTGATTTTTCTGTTGCACTTCTTCTGCCACGCTTTTTCTACCGTGATTTTTCTCCCGCACTTTTTTTGCCACGATTTTTCTGCTGCACTTTTTCTGTAGCATTTTTTTGCTGCAATTTTTTTGCCGCACTTTTTTTGCCTCAAATTTGATCTATCAATAATACCTACTAAAATAACCTTTCACAAAATAGATATTCAATGGTATTCAATAGGTGCTAATGGGAGAGTCTTTCTCTCTTATTTATACTTCCATGTAGCTTCCTCAAGGGGTTACCTTCTAACCAACTTAACCCATATTCCTTCTTTTAGGGCTAACCCACTTCTAACCACTTGTCCACTTCTAACTCACTTTGCTACAAATAGTAAATTCTCCACTTCTAGTTGCAACTAAATTATTTTTAATTATTTTATTATGGAAACAATTTAACCCATGATTAACTCCTAGTTACCATCAATTTGATCAGTACACTTATTCTAGGATATTGTAGAATAATTTACTTCTTTGACCTTTTGGGGGCTTCTAGATAACTCATGAGGGTTCTCCAACTTCATGTGGCCATAACTCTCTAACCGTGAGGAGTTATGTGGCGTTCCATGTATCACCAAAAATGACATGAAATATATTATCCATCTAGAATAGTATTACTTGTAAATCCACTAATCTTCATGCCTTTATAGTTCAAATAGACTCAGGTCCCTTACCCATTCCTTTGTGATACCCGAATTTGCTACTGGACTTCTCCAAGGGTTGGAATCAATCTACAATATCACTCTCCAAGGGTTGACATCAATGACAACCAACAGTCCAGACCAATTTTCCATCAACCTAAGCCAACTGTCTGACAGACATTACAGCAACACCCCCAAAGGATGGGACGGTTCGCGATGGTGACCTTTGGAGAGCCTATAAGAGAACAAGGGTGCGCAACCAAGGAAGGAAATTTTTCAAGACAAGGAAAGCAAGAGAGCTCTACAATTCTGAGGAAAATGAAGAGGGCGAGCTCCCTCAAGGGGTCAAGTTGCTCCACTTGGGAGGACTTGTACTGGCTTGAGGTGGATTCGTTGGAAAAACATGGGCGATTTTCTCTTCAGACGATTTTGGCTAAGTCTGGAAACACAAGTCTGTTGGAGGCATGTGTGAGGCAAAACTGAAATCTGTGAATTTTTTGGAAATGAAGAGACAACAAGTTTGTAGTTGGAGGCACATCTGAGGTGCACCGCATGTGGCTATGGAAACGGTTGTGATGGAGAGTCTTGGTGACAATCTATGTATGAGTATCTTGGTGAGGTGAGGAGAGTCGTTTGAATCCTCCCTTCTGTAAATCGAGTCAGTAGTGCTCATGTTGTAATTGTTTCATAATAACAAAGACTTAGTCGAGTATTAGGCACGGTTGATGCTTCCCACACTATATCTATGTTAGTATTTCGTTTGTTCCACGGTTCTCTTGGTTTCTTATGAATGTAATCTTATATATGACTAAGAGTTAAAGCAGTTAACAAATGTCTAAGTATGAAAGACATGCACTAGAGTAGGAGTATGACTCGTTGGTAGCCTAGAACGGAGTATGGGTATGCTCTAGGTGGAGAGGCGTAGTCCGGATGAAGTAACCTTGTTGTTGCTAAGCAGCCAAGCGAGAAATGTCACGGTGTCGCATGCCCTCAAGAGGTGCATGATCGCAAGATTTGGATAGGCACATTATGGGGACGTAACATATACCATTATTTATATTAATCTATTTTTTCCTTATATCTTATTTTATTTTATTTTAACTTTTGACTATATTTTCAATTATTTATTCTAATAATTTATTAATTTAATTATATCTTGTCTTTATTTATTAATTTTTGACTCCTTCTTTTCATACAATTTTTTATTGTTAAATTCTTTTAAAAAAAATTGTTTCGTTCATAAGTTTACTTTTTTCTATTTTCATAAGTTTCATTTAGATTTTCTTATAATGATAGAATTTTTGAGACATTTTTAAACTCCAACACAATTCATATCCATAAAATTTTCTAGAATTCAATAAATATTTTTAATTACATGATTAATAATAAAGCAATATCGTTACATTATCACCAAATCCATGTTATTTCAAATATTTTTCTCTCTCCATGAATATTTGAAACTTTTCTTTAGATTAAGTTTTAATTTTGTCTCATTCTTCAAACATAATATAATGAAAACCTTTATGAACCATATCCTTCACCTTTATTCTATTGCAGATTCTAGTTTTTTAGAAATATTAGGAATTTAATTTGCCCATGTTTATCAAGGAACATAAAAGAAATAATGACATGAACAAAGTTCGCTCACACAAATGTAATAACCAAATCTAGCTTACTAGTAAAATATCCAAAATACTTGGAATACAAAGATATCCGTGAGGATAATAAATAATATATAAATGTATAAGAGAATGAATAAGATGGTTACAAATGAGAATGAGGGCTCACTTATATACCCACGCAGGAGTGCCCTTAACCAATAGTCATGTCCTTTGAGACATGTCCTTTCATTATTAATAATTATTATTTATTAATTATCATTTAATTATTACGTTATTAATATCTATTTTCTATGTATATTTATGTTCATAACATTGCCTTCCCCTTTAAAATGTTTTGTCCTCAAAGCATACTTTATGGAAGATTTATCTCTTGCTTTGGTTTGTAATTATTGTCTCTTGATTCTTCATTCTTGAGTTAGTAATCATTGAGGACCTTAGACAATAGGTGATCCAGGTGGATATCGGTGGCCACCCACCTTTTCCAAATGGCTCAAAACAGTTTTCTGGCCATTTTGACAATTTACTATTTTTAGCAGGTTTTAACTTTCGGGGCCATTTTGAGGGTCCAAATGAAGGTTTTTCGATATCAAGGTTATCAATGATATTTGAAGGCATAATTGAGCCCCCAAAATGAATCTCCTCAACAATACCTTTCCAACGAGCTACCACACGCCTAAAACGGAGATCGTATGCAAAAGTTACGACCCCGGGAAGTTGATGTACTCACTTACCCAAATGGGGCCCACATGACTTTTGGCGCTTCATCTCCTAGGGTTAGGTTTTTGGATGTCTAGGACTTTTGGCATTCCCGTTTATTGTAAAAGGGCCTTCAGAGCCTCATTGTAAGCATCTTCTTGCGAATGCGAGTAGCTGTCGCATCTCTTCTCAGAGATAAGCTGCCACCATTCTAGCGAGTCTTTCACTCTGTATTTTTACAGTCTCTGTACATTTATTTCATTAATAGAAATCGTGTATTACTGTATCTCTGTGTTTATGGTTGCATATCCGATACATTTCTGTTATATTATTGAATATCTGCAATATCTCTGTGCATTTCTTTATTATATCTCCGCTCTCATTTCGTGCCGAAAATAATCATTTTTCAGGCTGCTCTTGATCGTTTTTCAGTGCATGTCCCCGACGAGGTCCGAGTATAGAAAGTTGGGTCTCGAGCTTGTCTCTCTCAAGGACAATCGCTCTCGCACACCCAGGAAACCCTCAATGGCGGAAGAAAAGAAAAACGATGGAGCAGACGATCCTATCAGTCTGTTGCTTGAGCAAGCTCTCACGCGACAGAGGGACGAAATGATGGAGAATTTTGCCCACATCCTTCAACGCCTGCCGATAGCATCAGGCGCATCTTCATCAAGCGACCACTTTGGAGGCACCTCGCCTTTCAAGGTAAAGGTTAATTTTGATATTCCCATATTTGAAGGTCAAATAGATGCAAATGCCCTAGATAAATGGTTAAACCTGCTAGAAGGTTATTTCTTTGTTCATAATTTTTCAGACAAGGAAAAGATCACCTTCGCACTCCTTAAGGCTCTCCCCCATGTCAAACATTAGTGGGAAACTTACTGGGAGTAGAGTTCCACAGAGGATTCTGGAATATATGGGGCCGAGCCCACTTGGGAATTTTTTTTGGATGCGGTAAAGGAACAATACTACCCTGTTGGAAACTATGAGGACCAGTACATGAGATGGACCACACTACGGAAAGAGAAGGGCCAGTCAGTTCCGGAGTTCACCAATAGCTTCCATACCTTGTGCACCAAGCTGGGTATCAAAGACTCTGAACGACATTTGGTTCTAAAATACCGTGGGGCTCTACACAGATACATCCAAACTGAAATGGATTTTCTGGACATCTCATCACTCG
>ML777042.1:969413-980898 GCA_009831015.1 Picea engelmannii
ATCGATTGTGAGAAACTCTCTTGTAAAATCTCTCTGTAATCTTTTTCTTTGCATTAATAAACTGCTCCAAGTGGCCGCGTTGGCTGGGGTCGTGGATGTTTCCCTGTAGGGGTTTTACCACATGAAAACATCGGTGTGTTGATATTTGATCTGATTATGTGAGTGGTTACTGAAGGTGTTCGTCCTCTATTGGAATACCTGTGTTGTCGAACGAGTTGGTCAAAGACCCTGACTTCAGAGAAACTCTGAAAATAAAAATAAAAATTTAAAAAAAAATAAATAAATAATTGTTGTCCCACAGTCGGTAATCAGTGGAATTCCCAAGAAGGGGCTCTGATACCAAATGAGACAAACAAAGTTCGCTCACACAAATGTAATAACCAAATCTAGCTTACTAGTAAAATATCCAAAATACTAGGAATATAAAGATATCCACGATGATAATAAATAATATATAAATGTATAAGAGAATGAATAAGATGATTACAAATGAGAATGAGCGCTCATTTATATACCCACGCAGGGGTGCCCTTAACCAATAGTTATGTCCTTTGAGACATGTCCTTTCATTATTAATAATTAATATTTATTAAATATCATTTAATTATGATGTTATTAATATCTATTTTATGTGTACATTTATTTTCATAACAAATAATATATGTATTCGCTCTAATACTAAATAAAATTGCATATCTTGGAGCTGGGGAAGGGAACACCAAAGGAGGAGGGGCATTTTTTTAATTAAGGAGGGGCATTTTTTTAATTAAGGAGGGGCATTTTTTATTGTCCATGAGAAATGAGGAGCATTTTTTTTATTGTCCATGAGTAGCTAATGGAGTCCATCCATTCCACAAGCTCCAAAAGTTTCTTATTCAAGCATACATGGGTAGTAGTCACATGTCAAGTGACACTTGGAGGGTTGTAAGTGTGCTTCCAGACCCTCTAGTTGTTGTAAGAAATCATTTTGGTGGTTATCATTGAGAATTCAATAGTGGAACATGATAAAAGTAGTGAGAGATAGATAAGGGAATGTTTGTTGGATGTGAATAAGAAGAATGATTTGATTTTCATTGAGAATTCAATAGTGGAAGATGAGAAAAGTGGTGAGATATAGATAAGGGAATTTTTGTTGGATGTGAATAAGATGAATGATTTGGAGCCTCGAAGATTCATCGAAATGGTGTTTTCCAAGAATGAAGAAGATAATGTGATTCTTTTGAAGGATTTCAGAGAATCTGTTAATAAGTGTTGAATATTCTCAATAAGAGAATCAACGATATCGATACAAATCCAAAACAAAAGGTCCTCATCAAGTCAATAGGAAGCAACTAATTTTTCATTGGAAGTGGCATGGTCCTATCTTTGGGAAAACATAAACAATGAGAGTTGGCATGTTGACAAAATATTTGGAGGAGAGACCATAGCAGGGGTTTATCTAGAAACATTAAGGAAGTAGTGTTTATAAAAGGAAAGGTAAGAAAAATCCTTCTATCGATACATTAGCACTTATTGAAATTCTTTCTCATGGAAGATGTCTCACGGGAAACCCTCCACACACTTCCTCAAATTTCATGAATGGCACTGAGGGAAAATGATGTTAGAGTACAACATCATGTACTCCTAACCAGTGGACTATACCAAACTTGAACCCATGACCCCCTAGTGATCTTTTCCTTGAAATTGATCTATTCAAACTAATTGAGCTAACCTATTGGGATAACCTTTTTCCAAGGAAAACCTTATCAGATCCTCACTTTTTCTGGAATATTTGAATGGAGGGAATCTCAATTGACACCAATAATATAAATTAGTAACCTAGTGGGACTCAACCAAACATGAAACTCAATTAAACTAGAGCTGGATATCTTGTAGTGAACTCTGCATTGAAACAATATATTCGAACTAATTGAGCTAACCCACTAGGCTACGTGCACTTAGTGGTATTTGTTAAGTGGTGGCTATGACACAATGCACATAATATATCAATGAGAAACACATAGCATTAGAACAAACATAGATTAACACCAGAGTACAAGGTGGAATAAACTCTAGATTAATGTTTGAAAAAAAGAGTGTTAAAAATTCTAGTTTAAACTTCTTGGTTTAATTTTCCACAAAACTTGGTAGTAAAATCCCATAAAGAGAGCAAGCATCAATTGATTTCATGTTTATTGAGATGTCCTTAATTTGATTTGTAATATTGGATTGTTGGATCAATTTTACTACAATGTTGATGTTGACCCTTAGAAAAAATGCTACCATGTTCCACATATTTACTTCCTAACACATTGACATGAATCGAACATTCTAACAACCTACATCATCATCATGGCAACCCCTATCTCAACTACAAAACCACGTCTCTTCACTTCCATGCCTTAATCATCTTTATACTTCTAATTTAGTGTGATTCTCATGATTTTAGTTCCATATATGTATAAATAAAATCAAATCAAGTTAAAATTTGAATACTAATGATTTATCATGCTACACTATATAAAAATGACATTGAACCAAACAAATTGCCAACTTGCTTAAGTTTTTAGAAAATCGATATTTCCAAAAAAAATTGGGATTTAATGGAAAAATGAAACCAATTACTAGAATCGAATTACACAATTACATAAAATGAATTTCTCGTGGAAGTTTATGCCATCAATAAGTTTTAGGATTATATCACTAGATATCCTATGTTCATACATACAGATCATTCAATTATCAGGCATCTGTCGAATACACTTATTTTAAATGGTCAAATCATTTGATAGTTATTGTTACTTCAATACTTTGACTTAACTATAGTTGATAAGCATGAACCTGAGAATGTGACTATAGATTTTCTTTCCATGAATCTTAATAATCCAAAATCATCATCTGTGAATGACTCTTTTTCAAATGAGCTCCTCTTTGCAATACATTCTAAGACCCCATGATCACAGATATAACCAATTATTTGGCTAGAAAATATTTTCTTGATACTTCTCTCATTGAGAACTTCGCAAAATAATCAAGAAGAGTGCTCCTTATACATTGATAAATGGATATCTTTTCAAGACTTAATTGGATAGTGTGATGTATAACTATGTATAAGAGGATGAGATATATGAAAATATTAGAGCATTACATGATGAATCTTGTGGTGGTCACTTTGTTGCAAATAGAATTGCCTACAAAATTCTCTATGCAAGGTATTATTTGCCAACACTACACATGGATGCTAGAGAGTATGTTACCTAATGTGATCAATCTTATTGTTTAACATTTTTGGAAATAAACTATGTGTAAGTTTAAGAAATGTTCAATGTTTCGAGTGGACACTCTACCATCATTAGGGATAAATAAAGTTGTAGTAGTGATAAAACAAGTGCTAGGACCATAGTTAGCATTGGAGCCATTTGAAAATTTAGGATTGGATTTTGTTTGTCCTATCAATCCACCTTCCAATAAAAAAGAGTACATTCTAGTTTGTAGTGACTATATTATTAAATGGGTGGAAGGTATACCTTTACTACATGGAAGATAGGACAAGGTGGCCATTTTTTTTATGAGTAAATCATTACTTGGTTTGGTGTGCCATGTGATATAGTCATAGACAAGATCCTAAATTCACTTTAAACTTTATTAAAAATTTGGTCAATTTGCATAAGATTTTCCATAGAAAATCCACTCCCTATAATCCACCCATAAATGGATAGGTGGATGTTATAGATTGTGCGCTAGAAAATATTCTGACCTAGATATTACAAATTTGTCTATGGGACTAGGCAAATTGCCTTCTTGAAGCAATTTGGGCCTACCAGACCACATGGAAGCCTACAACTAGTTTCACATTGTATGTGCTAGTATATGGTGAATCATTCTCTTACCAATTGAATTTGAAACCAAAACTCTTAAGACTTCAATAGAGTTAGGAATGGACATTTCAAAAGGAAAAAAATAATGCATTGATTAGATTAATGTCTTAGATGAATTTAAACAACAAGCATTTTGCCATATAGAAGTTGTCCAGTGATAAAGGACACGGTAGCATGACCACTTCGCAAAAGAAAAATAATTCCAATGCAGTGATTGGGCACTCATGTATGACACTATGTTAGGTACCAAATCTATTATATTAAGAAAAAATGAAATACTGCAGAAAAATTCTAAGAAAACAATAAAATGTAGAGAACTACAAAAAAAAAAATACCTTTATTGATAGGAAGCAATGTTCACTTGTCTCTTCGAGGGGGTAACCTCCAGCAGAGAAACGCTCTATTATAGTTATTCTCAAGACAAATATTTATCATGCCTCCTACTTGTATTTATACTAATCCTATCTTCTAAGGAACATTCTAGAGGAAGATCGTTCTAGAAGGAGAAGCTTCTATTAGGTTTTCTTACATTGACTTGTTCACATTTATTAAATAGGCTTTATTAACTAATGTTTTCCTTTATTACATGGAAAATATATTATTCTACTTATGTGAGGGGTTAGATAGGTTAGGTCCCTAACATCCCCTCCCCCTTGAAGAACAACCTTGTCCTCAAGGCTTGAGATGAGGAAATTGTTGCAGAATGGTGGTGGGCTCCCAAGTGGCATCTTCTGGAGTTGTATCTTTACATTAAACTAACACTTCCTTGATGGTGCGTTAACAGAGACGACACTCCCGTTGTTCCAAGACTACTTGCGGCTGCAACCAAATGGAGCCTTCTTCATCCAACTCAAGGAGACTGGTTTGAGTTTGGCACTTAGTTCTAATCACTTTCTTTAAGAATGAAACATAAAAAACAGGACAGATCTTAGAATCACTAGGAAGAGTTAACTAGTAGGCCACAGACCCCACTTGCTTGAGAATGGTATAGGGACCATAAAATTTGGGAGTAAGTTTCTGGAAGTGTTCATATTTGAGTGAAGTCTGCTTATAAGGTTGCAGATGAAGAAACACATGATCCCTTTCAGAAAATTGATTTTCAGAATGAGCTTTATCTGCTTGTTTCTTCATGCAATTATGAGCCATGACCAAATTTCCTTTGAGGGTGTGGCGAATGGCCTCTTAGACTATAATATTTTTTTCAACTTGTTGAGCCTTTGAGACACATGGCATGTGTGAGAGAACTGACGGTGGCTTTTGTCCATAGACTACTTCAAAAGGATTCATGCGAGTGGTTGTATGGTAAGATGTGTTGTACCACCATTCAGCTAGGGATAACCACTGAGCCCACTGATTTTGTTTGTTATATGCAAAACACCGAAAGTACATTTCCAAACACTTGTTGACAACTTCAGTTTGGCCATCAGTCTGGGGATGATAGGTGGTGCTCTGATGCAATTGGGTTCCCTGGAGCTTGAACGATTCTTGCCAAAAATTGCTAGTGAAAGTTGGATCTCTGTTACACACAATAGAATGAGGCATGCCATGAAGTTTGAAGATATTATCCATGAAAATTTGAGTCATTTTGGATGTGATAAATGGGTGTTGAGTGTTATAGCAAGATTTTCCTCACCCTATGCAATCTTTCACAGAAGGCCTTTTTCCATTTCCCTATGCAAACTTATCATCCCTGTTTGTAAATCTCAAAGCTAAAAATACATATTTTTCCACATGTACACACCTTGCCTACTATACAACATGTGTATACACATGCTACTCCACTACAGCCCACGTACATCGGGATTTGTGCCCAAAAATGAAAATTAATTTCGGGTTTCCATGTCAAGACAAGAGCTCTCTGATCGTTTGCATTCCATATACTGGAAATGTTCCGACTCGACCCTTCAGTTCCATTTGAAGGCCATAAATGGGCCAAATCCGAGCTAAGGAAAAGAGGAGAAAGAATTCAACTTTGAGAGAAATGTTACTATGGAGAAATTTTTTACTTCATATTGAGTCTGCATCCCTTTGTTGTTTAATTATGAACACAGTGTTCAGCCCCCAAGCTCTTCCCTTATTGATTGAGAACTTCATTGTCTCTCTTCTATGAGTTTGCCTTTGGTTGAAGCTTTCACTGTCAGGGTCCCAGTAACCCACAAGTATCTCAAGCAACCTCACCTGGGCCCTCATCCCTTTGAGTGCCCAAAATTTATATAAGCCACATATTTTCAAGGCCATTTGGGCCCCTGGATCTCTGTCCACAGCAGCATCTACCTCCTCGTGCTCGCTTTCCCTCCATTCTAGCACCATCCTACTAGACAAAAGTCAAAATTTGAGTTAGAAACCATAGAAGTTATTGATTATGGACTTGTACATGAGCTGCTTCATTTACAGTCACATATAGGGTTGGGTATACGCGCCTTGTAATTTGCACAGTCATGTATAACCCAATGTATACGCGACCTGATAAATGGCAGTGCATGTACACCGAGTTACCCAAGTTACGCCCTAATTTACTCAAAATTTGAAACCTAATTTAAAAATTTAATCCACTAGAAAGGAAGAGGAGGGGAAGAAGAATTACCTGGTCCATACAGTTTCTGATTTCGTCTCCTGATGCTCCCGCAATCACCAGTTGAATCTCGGAGGTAATTTGGTCCAATTTCACTATTTGGGTAAAAAGTCAAAATGACATAGTAATTTTTGGTTTTGTTACTATTTATAACAGTTTTTACCCACTTTCTATAGTTTTGAGTCATTTGTTTCACCTAATGGACTAATACAGAGGTGGATTGAGTTGGTTTTTTATAGTTTTCACCAGGGATTCTTGCGGATTTCAACGTTATGTTGGTCGTTCGTCACCACGGGTAGGTATTTTCACCACCCAACATATAGGATAGGTATCCATTCCATCATGCATTTTTGCATTGTCCTATAATTGTCACATTTTATGCCTTAGGTACGAACCCATTTGTTGCGACACAGAACCTTCCATCTGTTATAAGTAGTTTCATTATCAAGTGGTAGAGACTTACCAAACATGGGTACCCTAGTTAGATCCCCTGCCTCATTTAGTGCCCATGCAGAGATTTTTTCCACAGGACAGGGAGGCCCTTATAGCTAATACATGACTTTATGTGGAGCCTCATTTCTCACTCATAAACATGCTTCCTTATACCTAGAGGACTCCCAACCGAGTTTAATTTAGGCTCTTTTCCAACTCGTCTTCAAAAAATGAAAAGATTTTCGAGTGAACTTGTCTCTTTCACACTCGTAAGTTGGATTTGAAAGGACGTCTATTTGGCACAATTTTATCCCTTTTTCACACCAAGTAGACTAAATGTCATGAAAAAAAAAATGGCGTTAAGTTGTGATTGCATCTCATTCCCTTGCTTGCAGTATTGAGCCTATAGCTGGTTCTCGCTTTTCGTTATAAATAGTTTGCCTCAGTAGTTTTTGCATCCTCAACCAAGTAGAGCCTCGTTTATATCCTTCGCAATTTGACACCCTATACCTAGGAGGGAACATTCCCTCGAGTGTCCATCTCCCGCATGCATCTCCTTGCATTGAGCATAGGTATGTTCCACTGCTGGAACTAGTTTTGCTTACTTGCAACACCCGTTTCCTCCTTTGTATCATATCATTCATTTGTCTATGAAAAAAAAAAAAAAGATGGGTGGGAAGGGAGTATTATCTTATGTTGGAAGAAATCATGTCGCCTTTTAACATAGCACAAAGTTATTGAGTCCATTCATCATCATAATTTTGGGATTAGCATGGCCTTA
Source organism: Picea engelmannii (assembly GCA_009831015.1). Taxonomy (NCBI): domain Eukaryota; kingdom Viridiplantae; phylum Streptophyta; class Pinopsida; order Pinales; family Pinaceae; genus Picea; species Picea engelmannii. The sequence goes on from ML777042.1 coordinate 977,056, forward strand.
GGAAGTTGAGATCGTTACAAAGTATTATCTATCGACAGGTTACTCTTCCAGTCCCTATAGAGAAATTCATTGATGCCTCCTGCATCTCATGGCTTCATCATTGAGTCTATGATGCCAGTCTTCCATATGTCTCATTCTCTTGTTCAAAGGAAGTCTATCAACCTATGTCGGCCACTTCTTAGAACTCTTGACTTTGCATGTCGGCCATACCCTTAGTCTGTCTCAGAGTCACATGGTATTGTAGTCCTATCATGCACCATGGTCCTACTTTCATCATTGGTAGGTAACCTTGAACCCAGCAGTCGACATTTCATCATTGGTCATTGACTGGGTGGTTTCCCTTATGTTCGATGGAAAGACATCTATCCACACATTGGGATTCGTGCAGTGTCTTGGATTCCATTAGCCTTATTGGTGGTTTCCTTGCCTTTGTCAACAGTTTTCCTCATTGGTTGTTATTCAGAGGGTATTTTTCATGTACCGCCTGCACTTGGCACACGTGAAAGATGAACAGGGTCGTTGGTTTGTGAACATGTTCTTCGTCTTATTTCCTCCAAATCATGAAGCTCCTACTTTGTACCTCGTGTTGACTAATGAGAGATTCCTTAATGCTCTCCTTTCAGCAGGTCTCCTTCCATCAACTTCATCTTATCTATTTTGGAAACGGGACCTAGAGTATTATGAGTACCTTGAGGCTTGCAGTCATTAGTGGCAGGTGCTCTTGCCATCAACAATTGGGAATACATCAATGTCTCCTTATCGATGGATTATTCAGGTGTTCGGCACTGACTCCTTTATTCACACTTGTAAGAATGTACTCGATACCTTGATACCTACTTTCATTATCGGTAGCTTATCTCTCATTTGTTAATGGTATACCCCAATGAACGGTAATCAAATGATGTCTCATTGTGTTCGACCTCAATTCCTTTATTCACATGATGTAGACTTGCACCCTTGGTGGATTATGTAGAAGACTTGAATACATCAGTATGTGGCCACAACTTTCCTAAGTTGTTACTTCCTTTTCATTGGACCAATACCTATATGACTTCAGTGATCATGGGAGATCATATTGTACTCCATTGTATACAGATATCTTCATATTGATTTTGAGACTTGTTCTACTGGGCCCTGTTCGTGACTGTGACAGCCATTGGCATGTAACCGCATTTGTATTTTCCTATTCATGGCCATGGACAGTTGTTTTGTATATTTTCACATGGATCTCCAATGTAATTCTATTGGCAGCCATGTATGCAAAGTCAATGCAAAATTTAATGAGCAACTAGTTCTTCCAGTTGGTTCCCCATCACTCCACTTTTGGGTTGTTTATAATGTATTTTGGCCATCACAGATACTCCTCTGATCTCACACATTAGGGGGCATCTGTTATAGCAAGATTTGCCTCACCCTATGAAATCTTGCACAAAAGGCCTTTTTCCATTTCCCTATGCAGACTTATCATCCATGTTTGTAAATCTTAGAGCTAAAAATACATATTTTTTCACATGTATGCACCTTGCCCATTATACAACATGTGTATACACATGTTGCTCCACTACAACCCGCGTACATCGGGATTTGTGCCCATAAATGAAAATTAATGTCGGGTTTCCATGTCACAACAAGAGATCTATGATCCTTGGCCTTCCATATACTAGAAACGTTCCGACACGACCCTTCAGTTCCATTTGAAGGCTATAAATGGGCCAATTCTGAGCTATAGAAAAGAGGAGAAAGAATTCAACTTTGAGAGAAAAGTTACTCTAGAGAAATTATTTACTTCATATTGAGTCTGCATCCCTTTGTCCTTTAAGTCTGAACATAGTGTTCAGCCCCCAAGCTCTTCCCTTATTGATTGAGAACTTCATTGTCTCTCTTCTATGAGCTTACCTTTGGTGGAGGATTAAAGTGGTGGAGGCCCAGCTAGAAGGAACTTAGTTTCTCGGTTTTGAACCATGCCAACACAGAAGTCTATAACATTTTCACTTATGCTGATCATATATTAATAGAAATACTCTTTTCCCGTCCAATTGATATCTTGCAAATATTTGAATTATTATTCCATGGGCGTATTTGTCATGTTTATTAATGGACTATGCTATTGAATGTGCTAACATCATTTATTATCACCATATGCTTTCTTTTCTTGGTTGTTGAGAACTATTTGCAGGTATATTGCTTTGGGTCAAGTGCTCAATGGTGGACTTCATCGAACGTCTGGATGAGGTGGGCCTTTTATCTTGTCTTGCTAGCATATTTTCTTACATAGCATACTTGAGAAGAGAGTTGATTTATGCAGTCATTTTCGTTTGTTGTGGTTTACCCTAGCCATAGAGAGATTTTCCTCGTAACATTGAGGAGAACAGAAATGAGCATATTTGGAAAGACGATTGACTACCACCATGATGACTGACTTATTGCTCAATTTAGGTAATTCGACAATGAAATCCATAGAAATATCCCTCCAAATAGCAGGAGGAATCAGAAGCAGTTGAAGTGTGTCTGTGGCTTTGAATGTTTCTCCCTTGTTACGATGACAGGAATCACATTCAACCACAACGGTGTGGACGTCCTGTTTCACACCATCCCATAAAAAGTAATGTTTGACCCTTTCATAAGTTTTGGTAAACCTTGAATTCCCAGTTGTGGATGAAGCATGAAGCTTATAAAGCATTGTGGATTTAAGTTGTGATTGTTTGTTTAAAACAGACGGCCTTTGTAGCAGAGATCTTCATTTTTCGAAGAGTACCCTGGAGAATATAGAGAATGGTGTTGCAATTGTTGGATCAAGCGATACATTTTGGGGTCTTGCAACCATTCTTGGCGAACAGCTTGGAGCCAATATGGTATAATGAAGGAGAGGGAAAAGAGGGACCCTTCTTCTTCATACTTCCTGGAAATAGCGTCAACAACCACATTTTCTGTTAGAAAAACAGGACCGCGGAGCAATAAAATAAAACAAATGCAGAAACAAAACACAGAAGACACACAATACAAGAGAGACACATATTTATGTGGTTCACCCAGTGTGGGCTACGTCCACCAGAGAAATTGCCAAGTCCTTCCTTTATTATTATCCATCAAATGAAGGGATGAAACCTATAGCAAAACCCGCTGTAACTTCCTCTTCTTTCTCTCACAGTCTCCTCGCTCAGAATACAATATTCACCATCAATCCATAGCCGCAATACATTTCCCTCATAAAAGAGGGTTGCCTTCTAGGGAAAAAACCCTAACATAATCTCTACCGTTAGATCTGCGACCTTATAATGAACGGTCCAGATTTACAATGAAATTACATATAATTTTACAAGGCAATTTTTGCTCTGGGGGCCCGCTTGCCCCCAGACCCCCCAGCCGGGGGGATCTCCCCCCCCGGACCCCGCAGAGGGGGTACCCCCCCTCTGCACTCCCCCGCGTGGAAGAGTGTACATACTTCTGGGGTGTAAATACTTCATGGGGTATAGACACGGCTGAAAGCAAAGAACCTCTGCATCAGGAAGATAATCAGGCTCCACAACCAACAATCTCCCACTTGGAGACTGATCTCAACAACTCCATCGTTGTTGTATATGCTGGACTTTGAACCTTGTTGGACCTGGCAAATTTCTCATCTTCATATTCATTCTTGAAGACCAACTGAAACTGAGCAAGAACTCAGTTTCTCCCTAGTTACTCCCTTTGTTAACATGTCTGCAGAATTCTGGCTAGTGTGTATCTTTTCCAGCTTCAATTGTCCATCTTCCAAGGCGGATCGTATGAAGTGGTACCTCAACTGTATATGCTTAGTCTTCGAATGGAAGGCTGAGTTCTTTGCAAGGTGAATGGCACTCTGAC
>ML777042.1:998895-1013320 GCA_009831015.1 Picea engelmannii
TTGGCGTTTGAAGTGAGGTTCGGCTTGGGCTTTTTTGTCACAGACTTCTTAATGGCCTCTGCACTCTTAGTCACAGTGTGGGGTAAGTCGATAGGAGGGTCGGTCGAGGGTTTCGGCAGTAGAACATGTTAGGGCACCGGGGTTACAACCTTGACCTCGCTCACCACAGGTTTGTCAACCTGTGTAGGGTTCGGATCCTCGAAACCATTCCGAGCAATGAAATTGCTCCAACAATCCCCGTGCAGACTCAAATGATAGACAACAATAAGCTTCACCAGTGCATAATGAAAAAGGCTACTATCAAGCTGGTTTCTTTTGTACTTCTTCGACATTTTAAACAGGCTTCTATGCAAATAATAGGGCATATTGAGCTGATAACCCATAAAAACCATAAGCAAACGCAGATGGTGTAGGAACACAAACTCGTATCGACCTTCACAGGTGATAAACTGCTTGATTATCATCAATAAATCATGCCAACATTGTTTGAGCATAGTTACAGGCATACCTCTATCACAGGAGGTGATTTTGCGTGACTGGAAGAGCAGTGTCCACGGGACCTCTTCGACTTTGCAATTCTTGGACCATTGTTGTCCAGTGGCAGGCAAACCCATAGCAAGACTGATAAACTGTTCATCAACTTCCAATTGTATGTCGCCGACCTTGGCTCGACAGCCATCGAAGGTCATGGCAAACTGTCTAGCCACGCAAAGGTTAAAACCATCGAAATGTTCCACGAAGGTAAGCCATCCAATGTCTGCCAAATCTTGGCGGGTATTATCAAACATCAGCAGGGCCTATTTTCCGTTGGATTCAACTCGCACGAATGGTGCCATGGAGTTGAATGCATGGTAAGGGAAGGGTTCGAACACATACAGGAGCAGAGCTATTCGGTCTAACAGCAATGAACGAGCAAAAGGGGTTAAGTGTTAATGCGCGCATGCGAGGGTGGTGGAGTTATTCACTACCATGCATAACATTCATTATCTGAGTACAACCACCACATTTCATAGCTGTTCATTCCAAAATAATAGTTCAACCATCAACTTATGTGTACGACCAATCAAATGTAATGTGCATATCAATGTGTGCCAACACTATGCCATAGTGTTCAAAACATTCGTCGTATAGATCATACCAAAATCATTATGCGCCGATGTATATAATCAAAAGTTTAATCAAAGTGCCAAAACGAATTCATATAGTTGACAAGCCAATAAGTCAGGAAAATATTATCATAAGGATTAGATCATATACAAAAACTTAATCAAACCCCTATGCATTTTCATAGAACCAATGATAAGGCATGTCATAAAAAGTGTAAATCCAAATGCTCAAAGCCTTACAAACTCAATAAAATCAAGTTATGCAATCAATATAAAAATGTCTAATGAGCATAGTTCGAAAGTCTTTTCAGCCACATAACGATAAACAAAAGGTAAGTGCAATAGTAAATATCAATAAAAATATCATGACAGTTCAGATAGTGATCGAAAAGTGACGTCGAAAGGGGAAGTTTTTCATGCTTACAGTCGTGAAAACTTAATGAAGACAAATTTGTAGATGTCGCAAAAATAAAAGTGTCGTCTATTTGAAAAATGCGACGAAAAACTTGGTGTTTGCAAGACATAGGTGTAGGCAGCTTATAGGATCATAGAAAAATTGATTTGGCTGCCAACAATGGTGACACACTGGTAGAAGCAGTTATCTCTGTCAAAAGAAACAAATTCAGATTAGGACATCAAATAAAACTTCAACTCAAAAATAACAATCAGAAAATCGTACTAACATCATCATCAATCATTTTTTTCCAGCAGTCTTAAGGTCAGCAAGTCATGATATTAAAGATAAAATATTCAATACTGTTGGCATAGCCACTGCTGCCAGCAGGCGTCCATAGCCTTGACAGGGTTTCCATTTAACCCACTCTGACATCTGTATCCTGTCAAGAAGTTCTAGATCAGAATAAAGGACATTAAAGAGGTTTCTTATATTTTTTACAGATTTTCATGTACCCGAAATTGCTTCGCTGCCAGCGGGCCTGTTCAGTACCCCGGTGAAGTTGTCTTGGCACCGTGCATGTATTTACCCACTGCCAGCAGACCTGTTCAGTATCCCGGCGGGTTTACAAGCACTTCCCACAGCTCTTTATTAATAATTTTATTTTGTTTTTCTTTCATAGATATATAGCTGAGCGGGGTGACGCTGAAAGTCTTGATATTTTAGCATCTTTTTTTTTTTTTTCGGACCTCATCAGAATTTTTTAGCACTGTCCTTTATTTAGCTCCAGAGATGTTTTATTTATAAAACACTTCCTATGACAGGGAGACATCTTTTGAGTCATTCCTTTATGGAAAAGGGACAGTGTAAAAAGAAAATAGATGATCATGACAAACTTTGCTCAGAGATTGAAATTAGTAAACTTCTTTCAAACAACAAAATTTTCCAACACAAATATTAGTTTCAAAGATATACCATTGATGTTTGTACAAATTTTCAGAAGTTATTTCAGCGAAGAAATTTTTTCTATCATCTTTGTCTGAATGGCTCAGTGTACAGGTATGTGCATGTCCAAAAACACAAACTGATCAATTCAAATCAAAATCAAAAACAAAAAGCAAACAAAAACACAAAGAAAAATGAAGAATATATACATAATATACAAGGGTAGTTGTCAAGCGAAGTATCTTTTCAGGGCTTGGCCATTCACCGGGTAGGTGTCAAGCTGCCCTTCAAGATTCTGTAATAGAAAAGAACTAGGACCCAACTTTTCAGCAATCAACAATGGTCCAAGCCATAAGTTTTGAAATTTGGTGTGCTCACCCTTTCCTTCGTGTGGTTTGTCCCACTTCAAAACGAGATCGCCTACTTCAAAATTCCTATCAGAAGCAGAATTAGAATCGAACCAGCTTTTAATCAATTGTTGATGTTGATCTAATTTACGCTTAGCTTGGGCTCTTACTTCTTCCAACTTCATCAAAGCGTTAATTCGGTTTTCTAGAGGGGGGGAATCTTCTTCTTGGACCTTTGTGACAATTTAAGCGAAGGAAGAAGAATGTGAGGTGGCAGAATTGCTTCTCTTCCATAAACGAGAAAAAAGGGGGAGTTACCTATAGTGGCTTTGGGCGTTACCCTATCAGCCCACAGTGCGTTCAGCAATGCATTGTGCCAATTCTTGTGATTTTCAACCACGGTTCTCTTGATAATTTTAATCAAGTTATTATTTGTTGATTATGCTAAGTCGTTGCCCTGGGGGTAGTAACTAGCAGAATACTTCAGCTTTATTCCTTTCTCCAAAGAAAACTTGCTCATCTCAAGAGAAGAAAAGTATGAAGCGTTGTTGAAGACTAGACAATCAGGAATACCGAAACGAGTGATAATATTCGAGTTTTGAAAGGCAATAACCAGACTGGTGTTAACAGTTCTTAGCGCAGCAGCTTCAGACCATCGAGTAAAGTAATATGTGGCTGTCACAATATACTTGTGCTATTGCGAGGACGGAGGGTTAACAAGACCTATGATATCAAGGCCCCATTGCTGGAAAGGAGAATCTACTGAAACGGGTTGCAAGGGAAAGGCTGGTTTTTGTAACTGCCCTAATGCTTTTTGACAGGTGATACATTTACGACACAAGGCATGGGCGTCCCTAAAAAGCGTGGTCCAGTAGTAACCGGCTCTTAGAACCTTATGAGCAGTGGTTTCACCACCGAAGTGACCACCAGCTTCTCCTGCATGCAACTCAAGAAAAACTCTTTCTGCTTCGTCTTTCTCGAGACAACGCATCAGTACGCCGTCAAAATTCTGACGAAACAGTACATCGTTAATTAGGTGAAAGGAGGCGGACTTTAGTCTCAACGCTCTTCTCTTGGCGGGGTCAAGGTGACGGGGTGCTGATCCATGTTCAAGACAGAATCTAATATTGTTGTACCAAGGACTAACGAGGTTTTGTGCGCAACAAATCATACTTTGATCGCTTTGTCCTAGGTTTGACGTATCACTATCTTCTTGGTGTCATGTTTCTGAGTCAACAACCAATTTACACAATCCTTGGCCTCTCACGATCTGAGCTGGGGTGATTTCCAAGTCATACTCCTGCAAGGAGGTGACCCAGTTAGCTCTCTTCTCTCCTAACTCCCTCTGCACTAACAAGTTCCTTACGGCAGGGTAGGGGACAATGAATTTCGTCCTTGACTTCAAAAGATATGACCAGAAATGCTTAACTGCTTTGAACACAGCGTAGGCTTGTCGATCAACTACTGGGTAGTTAAGTTTAGCACCTTTGAAAGAGGAACTCATAAAGGCGATGGGTACTTCGTTGTTTTCAGAATTCTTCTTAGTTAGGACCGCGGCATAAGAAAGGTCAGAGGCAAAAGTATAGAGTGTAAAATCTTAAGAGAAGTCAGGGCTTATGATAGACGGAACGTCTATTACGGCCTTCTTTATCGCGTTAAAAGCTTGATTTTCTGTGGGTCCCCAATTATATTGGGTGTCTTTCTTAATCAGGTTTTGTAGAGGCCTGACCATTTCGGAGAAACTGGGGACAAATCTTCTCATGAAGTTAATCTGGCCTAAGAAAGACTGCATGGATTTTTTGGATGTAGGTGGGGGAAGTTTAGCGATGACTTGGGTCCTCTCAGGGTCAATAATCATTCCATCACTAGACACAATGAATCCTAGGAGTTTACCTTGTTCTACTGCAAAGATGGACTTTTTGGGATTCAAGGAGATGTCGTATTTACGACATCGTAGCAGAACGGCTCGTAAGTGAGCTAGATGATCGTTTTTGTTTTTAGAATATACAGTCACATCATCTAAGTAAACTACAACGGACTGATTGATTAAGCCTCGGAAAGCAATATCCATTGCTCTCTGAAAGGTAGCACCAGCATTAATCAATCCAAAGGGCATTTTGCGATAAGCATAAGTGCCCCACAGAGTACGAAAGGTAGTTTTGAGTTGGTCTGGCGGAGACATCAGGACTTGGTTGTATCCAGAGAAACCATCCAATAAAGATAGCCTCTCGGAACCAAATACCTGTTGCAGGATCTGTTCCATGGGTGGGACAAGATAATTATCTTTGTTAGACGCTCTATTGAGGTTCCGGAAATCGACACAAAGTCGAATTTCCCCGTTTTTCTTCCGAACTGGGACGAGGTTGGACACCCATTGAGTGTGCCTAATAGGAAAAATTATTTTAGCACTTAGGAGTTTATTCAATTCTTTTTGAACGGTCGGTTCTAGTTTAGGATGCATCTTCCTCAGTTTCTTTTGGAAGGGTAAGGTTTGGGGCTTCATCGGGATGACATGCTGTATGATATTAGGGTCGAACGTTTTGAGATCATCGTACGTCCATGCAAAGACATCCTTAAATTATTTAAATAATTTAACAAAAGCAGCTTTTTCTTGTCTAGAACATCCCAAGCCTAGGTTGATACACTGAGGATTTTCACTAGTTCCTAAATTAACTTTTTCATAAGATAACGAGGAACTATTGGTTTTACAATTGACCGTCTTTTTAAATTTATCTTCAAAATCGTAAAACTTCTCTAATCTAATTACAAATTTTGGGATCGAGTTTACCATATCCGATAGAGCTTCAGGAGATTTCGGATCAGGTATTACCGTGAAATCGCGCAAATTGTCGTCGTGTGTGTGCTTGTCTATCACCACGCCTTGGAAGGTTTCTTCCATGTGCAGAAAGTTGATAATCTACTGATCATCGTCAAATACTCTCCATTTGGTGACGTTATCGGGAATGGATGGCCGAAAAAGCAGCTCAACTGAGAATGCATCTGGGGACAAGCCTTCTGCAGGAAGAAGTTTAGAAGCTACATTAGCTAATAAATCTGCTTCAGAGTTATTCGATCTAGGAATGGAATTTATATTAAAAGCAGAAAATTTACTCATTAAGTTCCATACCTCAGACTGGTAGCTTTTGAGATGCAGAGAAAGACAGTGGATAGAATCTCTCACCTGTCTAACCACTATTTCAGAGTTGCCAAAGATAGTTAAATTTTGAATGTTCATGTCCAAAGCTTTTCTGAGACCTTGCAGTAAAGCCTCATATTCTACAGTATTGTTAGTACATTCAAATTCCAACCTACATGCTATCAATGATTTGTTACCTGCCGGATCGATAATGACGCAACCTGCTCCGGCTCCTTCTTTGGACTTTGACCCGTTGAAATACAGAGACCAAACTTGATTTGCATCGGGTTCATGAGATTGATGTGTGGAAGGTGCGGGCTGCACAAATGCCACGATCTCGGACTGTTGTTCTAGATTGATGATAGGTGAAACCTAGGCCATGAAGTTGTCGAAGAAGGTGTCCATCCCTTGTACTTCAGGTGAATCAGCAGGGGGTGTGTACGGTTCATTAGGATCATTTAAATCAGTGACCGTGAACTTGAGGTAGCGCTCACAGTTTACTCTGATTTTATTAGGCTTGCCATTCTCTGGAAGCCATAAGTGAGACCAGTCTGTTGCGAAGTAACCATGTAGTTGCTCTGACCAGTCCCTGCTTAAAAACATGCCATACACTTCTGGTATATCGACAACGATTATATCAATAACTTGATGAACCTTTGGGTTAGACGATAATCTAATCAATATATTCTTTAGTTCGCCTATAACATTGACATTTGTCCGATCAAGTTGTATGATTTTTAAAGTAGATGGTTCCACTTCAGCGTTAATCTTTTGGCATATAGACCAAGGCATCACATTGGATGACGCTCCTGAGTCAACCATACAATTATGCACGCTTCTATTAAAAATCTTGAAAGTTAAAAGAAAAGGAGGTACATTCTTACGAGTATTAAGAGTAGTAGCTTGTGGCTTTTTACTCGTAGTTTCTAAGGCTACTTTATCTGAATTATTTACATTATTTACATTATTTACAGGGACTACAGGAAGGCTTCCTTTATCTTGAGGATCAGGATTGTTTTTAGTGGAAGTATTCTGAGGAACTTTGCTTTGCACAACCTTGCTACCATTAGAATTACCATTCTTGCCATTTTCTGAAATATTTTGCAACATTTTTTGTAACAAAAATGGAAACTTCAACAACTCATAGATAGAAATGTTAGCCCTTAATTTTTTAAGATCTTCAACAACATCATAATCTAATTTAGGGTTCACATTACTATGTTTCGGCTCTGTTGATTTAGATGGCTTTGGAGGTGAAGTTGTAGTATTCTCTGTAGAAGGTTTACTTGTTGTCTTACTCCTAGTGTTATAAGGGTGAACAGTCTCGAAGTTGGCTTGGAAGATACTATCCGAGAAGTGTCCAAAAATGTTTGGAGAAGACTCTTCTTCTTGAACTGTCTCTAGTTCAACTACCTCCTCAGGAATCTCAGGAGGCATCAAGTTATCTTGGGCATCTAGAATTGTTTGAAGAGCACATTGCAAACTTTCTAGATTAAGGCCTTCGGTGGTTGGGTTAGGTCGATTGGTAGGAAAGGGATTTTGGAAAGGCGGTTTGTAGGGTCCTTTACTCGAGGAAGCTTCTACAGTCGACCTTTTCAAGTCTATAACTTGATTAGACATTTTTTGAACAACTTTAGTTAGGTTTTCCAAATCAGAGTTTTCAGGTTGTGTTTTACTTTGTGTGGGTCTGGAGAGGATTTCAATCTTCTTTTTGGAAGAAGAAACAGTCTCAGTTTCGTTGCTAGAAGAGTCCTTAAGGCTAAGTATGTCTTTTTCTATTTGGCTGGCCTCCTCGAAGGCTTCTAACAACGTGGCCTTTTTGGATCTTTTAACCCAAATAGCTATACTTTGATGTAATTCTTTAGTGTAGTAAGCTATTATAAGACTCTCAGTGGGCATAGAATCTGCAGGGATTCTATTTTTAAGAGTTAAGAATCTTTAATTAAAATCTTTAACTTTTTCTTTTGGGTTCATTTTTAAGCTTGAAATATCCATAACTAAAACTTCTGGAGGTTTACCATCTCCGAATTTTTCCAAAAAGCATGACTCAAACTTTTCCCAAGACACAATGGTCTGGGGTTGCTGGGTAAAGTACCAAGTGGATGCATTACCCTCAAAAGTATAAGGGAACAACCTACATACAACGTCTTCATATTCAACATTGCGGAGTCTTATGGCTAACATAAATTTTTTGATATGATCTTCAGCTATCTGTTTTGAATCAGGATCAAACTTGGGAAGCCATTTCTCCAGGTGCTTAGGTAAAGGGTGTTGAGCTCCAGGTACAGCTACAGCATCCTGGTCCAACCAGGGTCTAGCAGGGTTGTTCTGATTTGCCATCGGGGTAGTGGGTGTGGAAGGCTGAGAAGGTGAATTGCCTTTGTCAGAAGAGGAATCTCCTCCAGAAGAGGAAGGAGATGATGGAGGTGATGAAGGAGGTATCCCAGATCCTCCTGCAGCAGGATTTGTGATTGGATCTGTAGGATTCACAGTGAGGTTAGTGTCACCTAATTGTTCTCTGATATCAGAGAAGTCCAAAGGTCAACCCCACGGACGGTTTGGTTGCCTCAAACTAGCTAAGGCACTATGTGTTTTAATAAGAGATCGATGGACAATCTCTTCTAAGTCACCACCTGTAGGATTAGGGGTTGTTGGCTCAACTGTGATCTGCGGATCTTCGGTTGAAGTAGTTTCTATTTGAAGGGGAATATTATCGTGTGAACGGATTCTAGTCACTATAGGTGAGCGATTAGCGGGGGGAGGAGTCTTACAACCGCCGCATGCCATTAATTAAGTTCAGCCCCTCCTTCTAGTGCCATTTGTTGGCGAGCGAAATTGACCGTCCGTCCACTGAGAGAGTGGAACCGGTCCGGGGTTGTCTAATAACCCAAGCCGTTTGGAATGAACCACCCTGACGGGTTTAGCGGCTCCGTTAGTCGATCTAAGGTTCTAAGAAAACCAAAGAGAAAACTAAACTAATCTAACTAATCTAACTAAAACTAATAAAACAAACTAAACTAACTAAAATTAAATAAAACAAACTAAACTAATTAACAATAAAACAAACTAATACACTAATCTAACTACTAAACAAAATAACTAATCTACTATTTACAAACTACTAATTAACCAACTGTCTAACTACTAATAGCAATATAACTTATTCACAAAATGTACAATATCTACAAAACACAGATTTAAATAAAACCTGAAAAACTCATTTGCTTTTCTGCCCAAAGACAGAGACATATATTTTTGTTGATTTTTATGATTTTATGAACAAGAAATAAAACTTACTGAAATTAAACAATCTAATATATTAACTGAAATTAAACAATCTAATATACTAACAAATATACTAAACTAACAAATGATAAACTGACCTGGAAACGCTCCAAATTTGTCCTGTGTGTGATGACCTCGAAGCTGGTTGGAGGAAGGAAACTCGCACCGAATGATCCAGAAGCTTCTCGTAAACGATAGGCTACACTGCTCTTTGAGTTGTTTACAGGACAAACAAGACATAAAAAATCATAACAATTATATGATTTATAAATCTCTGCAATAAGGGAAACCTGTTATGCAAAAACTTATACTTAATAATTCAACTTATGAAGAAGAGAAACTTGTCATTCACAAACTGAATCGAGTAATTGCTATGTTGTTTATATGCTGGAAGAAATCAGATATGGATTATATTGATTAAATTATATCATTTGCAAAAGACTAAGATAGCTAAAGTAGTCATTAACCAAATGCAAATTGATACACATAAACATAAAACAAAATATTGATATTATGAGAAGCTAAAAGAATATCAAATTATGTCTCGGTCTGTATTAAAATTCCATATCCTTGTTCTCCCACGAATGAGGATGATCTTATTACAAAAATAATAGGTATTTATAAGTCTTTCCACAGGGTAAAACCTCCCTGTGGATAATATCAAACTGTTTACATAATCTGGGAAGATATTCCCAAAATCAACTAAACTAGGAAACTAAAATGTTTCAAATATCCTCTAAAATGTCCATCCAATCCAATGCAATTTCGAATTCACCTGAAATGGACCAAAAATAACAAGTTAGAGAGATATTTTATTAACAAAAAAATAAAAATCTAATTCTACAGACTTAGCTACAGAATCATCTGATTCTGTAGCTAGTCTAAAATAATATACAGAATCGGAATTGAAATTAAATCAGATCTTTTAAAAGAATTAAATCCAATTATCTTCCAATAATCATTTAAAACGAATCACTTAAGATTCAAATGATTTTATCATTCAACATTAAACAGGATCAAAAATGATTGAACTGAACACAGAGATAGGAATACTCTGTTGTTTCATTACCACAAAATCGGGTCTCCAGATTCATAATAAAATTGTTTCATATCCAATTGAAACTGATAACCAAACATATCGTATGAGATTGTTAAACAAGAGATAAGACACAATCAAACAGAATCATTTTCCGATCGTTGTAGCTGTAACGATATAGCAAAAGACTCATATCATTTAATTGAATTCAAAGATAGAAATACTTTGTTTCGATTATCGTTACAAGTCAGGTAAATGAAATCACATGTAACAACATCATAATCGTTTCTCAGCAAATCGAATGAGATCGTTTCGATATTCAGTTGAAAACATAACAAATCGCAAACACTTCATTATACCCATCTCATCAACGGGAGAAATCATCGTATCGAACAGGGTTACCATAATAACTGTATAACCAAAGATTTAGGTTGTGAACGAGTTCAAGCCAAAGCTGGCACATAACCAAAATGTAACAGGATCAAACAGAATTTGTCATAGATTTCGATCGTTGATCCTTGCACAGCGAGCAAACAAGATCGATCAATTTTGATCACAATCGTTTGAATCAAACGAATCATAACAAGGTTTGACCAATTCATTTTACAAAATTAAAATACAGAGCATCAATTATAATCTAAACTCGACTCATAGAACAAACTTGCCAAATTAGAACCAAGGCGAATCGATTGGCTAAGATTTTCACACAGTTGTTATGATTCAGGTTCATTTCCCAATTCGGGCACGAAGGTTATTCGAGCGTATTGTTTTCATCAGAGAAACAGATTCATTATCCTTAACTCGGAAACAATCAAACGACACAGCAAGCATCTTCCCGAAATACTTACCAGTTATAGCATACCAATGATAATGAAATCGAATCCGAACAAAATCGTAACAATCAGACTCAATCAAACCGTTTATCAACTATAGCACACGAATCATAACCAAATCCAATCTGAGCATGATACAAACTAATTCTTTTGGAGGTAAACCATTAATTTTATAAACTTAGTCAATCAAATCTCAAAACATGCCACTCAAATCCAATCGAAATCTAAATATTTCTATACTGGGAATAATCAAATCGCATATCGAATCAAAATTCCTTTTTATTCAAAGCAAAACTATATATAGAATGCACGCAATTATAACAGAGCTATTCACAACATAAACAGAACTATTTAAAAACTGAATACAAATCATTATGACAACCTAGATTATTTACAAACAAAATGATATCAAATCTTCCATACCTGTGTAGCGACAAGACCACCTGATTATGCCAACTTGGAATTCACAACAGCCGTGGCTGATTCCACGTTCTTAAACAAGATGGAGCCGATCGTCTTTTGTTTCTTATCTGTCGCTTGTAGCTTGGCTTTTTGACTGGTCAGGGCTGCAATCTGGTCCTCTAGTGATTGAATCTTTGACTGGAGAATCGGAACATCAAGGTAATATCGCTCTAACCACGAACTGCATTGATCACAGGGTGACACTATAGGTTTAGACAGAGCAGGAGAGGGTTTGGGCAATTGACCGAGGGTTTCACAAGGCAACTTAATGCCTGGGTAGTTAGGGTCGTCCTTTAGGCAAGGGGGTAGGTTTGACACAAAGTCATACGAGGGTTCAGCACACAAACCTTGCGAATAGGGGTATTCGCTAGCCAAGAAATGCTCCACTTCTGAATCGGAGTCCTCACTCAAAACGATAGGGTTAAGCTCGACAAGGGGTTTTTGGCCTATTCCTTACCATTCGTGAAATCAAATGGGCAGTCTTTTTCCCTTTGGCGTTTGAAGTGAGGTTCGGCTTGGGCTTTTTTGTCACAGACTTCTTAATGGCCTCTGCACTCTTAGTCACAGTGTGGGGTAAGTCGATAGGAGGGTCGGTCGAGGGTTTCAGCAGTAGAACATGTTAGGGCACCGGGGTTACAACCTTGACCTCGCTCACCACAGGTTTGTCAACCTGTGTAGGGTTCGGATCCTCGAAACCATTCCGAGCAACGAAATTGCTCCAACAATCCCCGTGCAGACTCAAATGATAGACAACAATAAGCTTCACCAGTCCATAATGAAAAAGGCTACTATCAGCCTGGTTTCTTTTGTACTTCTTCGACATTTTAAACATGCTTCTATGCAAATAATAGGGAATATTGAGTTGATAACCCATAAAAACCATAAGCAAACGCAGATGGTGTAGGAACACAAACCCGTATCGACCTTCACAGGTGATAAACTGCTTGATTATCATCAATAAATCATGCCAACGTTGTTTGAGCATAGTTACAGGCATACCTCTATCACAGGAGGTGATTTTGCGTGACTGGAAGAGCAATGTCCACGGGACCTCTTCGACTTTGCAATTCTTGGACCATCGTTGTCCAGTGGTAGGCAAACCCGTAGCAAGACTGATAAACTGTTCATCAACTTCCAATTGTATGTCGCCAACCTTGGCTTGACAGCCATCGAAGTTCATGGCAAACTGTCTAGCCATGCAAAGGTTAAAACCATCGAAACATTCCACGAAGGTAAGCCATCCAATGTCTGCCAAATCTTTGCGGGTATTATCAAACATCAGCAGGGCCTGTTTGCCATTGGGTTCAACTCACACGACTGGTGCCATGGAGTTGAATGCATGGTAAGGGAAGGATTCGAACACATACAAGAGCAGAGCTATTCGGTCTAACAGCAATGAACGAGCAAAAGGGGTTAAGCGTTAATGCGCGCATGCGAGGGTGGTGGAGTTATTCACTGCCATGCATAACATTCATTATCCAAGTACAACCGCCACATTTCATAGCTGTTCATTCCAAAATAATAGTTCAACCATCAACTTATGTGTATGACCAATCAAATGTAATGTGCATATCAATGCGTGCCAACACTATGCCATAGTGTTCAAAACATTCGACGTATAGATCATACCAAAATCATTATGCGTCGATGTATATAATCAAAAGTTTAATCAAAGTGCCAAAACGAATTCATATAGTTGACAAGCCAATAAGTCAGGAAAATATTATCATAAGGATTAGATCATATATAAAAACTTAATCAAACCCCTATGCATTTTCATAGAACCAATGATAAGGCATGTCATAAAAAGTGTAAATCCAAATGCTCAAAGCCTTACAAACTCAATAAAATCAAGTTATGCAATCAATATAAATATGTCCAATGAGCATAGTTCGAAAGTCCTTTCAGCCACATAACGATAAACAAAAGGTAAGTACAATAGTAAATATCGATAAAAAGATCATGACAGTTCAGATAGTGATCGAAAAGTGACGTTGAAAGGGGAAGTTTTTCACGCTTATAGTCGTGAAAACTTAATGAAGACAAATTTGTAGATGTCGCAAAAATAAAAGTGTCGTCTATTTAAAAAATGCGACGAAAAACTTGATGTTTGCAAGACATAGGTGTAGGCAGCTTATAGGATCATAGAAAAATTGATTTGGCTGCCAACACTACCCCATTGTTTCTGAGCTTGATTATATGATCAAAATTTAGGTGTCCAAGTCTCCTATGCCACAGCCAACTTTCATCATACTTGCTTAAGTGACATTCTTCTTTTTCTTCGTTTAACACATAGACATTATTTTCTGTTCTTATCCCTTTTGCAATCAGTTGTCCTGAACTCAAAGCCTTTATTTTACAGTCTTTAGAAGTAAAAACAACTTCACATCCTTTGTCACAAACTTGACTAACACTTAGTAGATTATGTTTCAGACCATCTACAAACAACACATCTTGAGCTTTTCTTTTGCCATTACTCAGGCTTACCATTCCTTTACCTTTTATTTTTCTTAGTGCATCATTTCCAAAAGTTACATTCCCTGATTTGTTTTCACTTAAAGTTAGAAACTTACTTTTGTCTCCAGTCATATGTTTGGAACATCCACTGTCAATATACCAGGGATTCTTTTGTTTTTGGGCTGAAAATACTAGTCCACACTTGTCACCTGCTTTCTTCTTCCAAACCTTGATATTTTCAGCAGTGGGGATCAAGTCTAGCTTGTAATTCTTTAAGTGATAGTCTGCAGCTTTATGTCCATAATTATGGCAGTTGTAACATTCTGGTTCACTGAATAATAGATCATAACGATTGTTATGCTTATAATTGTTGTTGCGTTTCACCTGTGTCCTTCTCCCAGTCATCACATGATTTATAGTCTGT
>ML777042.1:1014867-1049892 GCA_009831015.1 Picea engelmannii
AATAAGTTTATCCCACATTGCTTTGGCAGTTTCAAGATGCATCACCTTTACAAACTCAGCTTCAGCAAGTCCATTCAAGATAGCATTCATTCCCTTAGCATTAAAAATAAACTCTAACTTATCGTCCTTGGAGGCTAGCACAATAAGCTTTGTATATCCAGTCTTTACTACATCCCAAACATCAGCACCCAAGGCCATTAAGTATGTTCTCATTCTAATATTCCAGAAGGAAAAATTTGTTCCATCAAACAGAGGGGGCTTAGAGGCTGAAGTCCCTTCATGACTTGTCATGTTTAAGCTTACATATCTACCTTTGAATAAAAGGAAACCGCTCTGATACCAATTGTTGAAATTACTAAGACAACTGAGAGGGGGGGGGTTGAATCAGTTGTTATTATTCTTAAACAATTTTAAGTCTATTAATACATTCTTAATCTTTCTTCAAGTGATCATCAACATTATACAGCATATGGACAATAAAATTAATGAGCATCAATCACACATAAGGTATACACAGAGACAGATTTTCACAAGGAAACCCATAAAGGTAGAAAACCTCTTCTTCTTTGAAATGATAGGCAGTCTTTTAAGTTCTGTACATCATATATAATTGAGCACCAACTCAATGTGAGGTTGCTACCTCTGTTTTACAAGTTGCAACATGTTTGAGAGCACCAACTCTCTGGTTTCTCTAGCACCCACTAGAAGGAAGCCCCGACTCCCCTAATGTTCCAGCACCAACTTCCAGTTACACAGGCTCCAACCTATATAACAGAGAACACTTGTTCTCCCTTGCACCACCCTGCCACCCTGGTTTCTCTGGCTGCAACCAGATGGAAGCTACAACTCCCTGTGTTCAAGCTCCCACTTGAACCTCTGAGGACAACATTCCTCCCTAGCACCTCCCAACCACCTTGGAATATAAATGAATAATTAAACAACCAACTACACAAATAAATCGATTATTACCACTTCTTCTCTGTTCTATAAATCTGGTCTTCTTTTAACTGTTCTACAATTCTTCTCTTCCTTTGTCTGTTCTGCAATTTTGCTCTACTTCAACTTGTTCTATCATTCTGCTCTGCTTCAAGTCTTTTCCTCATCTGTTACTCTTCTCTGAGTTTTATCTCACACAGCGCATATTTTCAGTCTCAAACTGTGCATCCTGTGATTTTCCCTTTCTTACAGTTTAATTCATTTTTCATCCAAAATGACCAACCAGGCACAGTGTGTATCTTTTTCTTTTATGCACCACACCCACAGCAGTTACACTTCGCATCTTCTTCGGCAAAAGAAAACCATCTAAGCAACTGAAACGCCAACCGATCAGGAATCATGAATCAGTTTTGCTAACTGATTCGTAACTGATGAATTAACTATGAGAGAGAACAGTATCCCTTCGATCATATTCAAGTTTATTTGCACCGTTGGATGAACTTTATTAATCTTGCCTTTAAATCAGGTTTCGGCATTTCGGCATTCCTGTGGCCAAGTGTCTCGACACTTCATGTCACGATCTCTGAAACTCCGATATAGAAATTTTTTGCGCTAGCTCCTTCCTCTATATGACCATGGCCATGACCAAGCGCTTATGCATAAAGTGTTTTTCGCAAATTCTCATTTCGTGAATCTGGAGATGAGGCATCTCGACTCTCCAAGTCGCGATCCCCAAAACTCCGAAATGGAGCTTATCTGAACTGACTCCTTCCCTTCTCGTGACCACCGGCGGTGACCATAGGCTGTGCCAAAAGGCGCTTCATATTTCACAAGTTTATAAACTTCATCGAGTCAGATCGACGGTTGAAATCTCCATAGATCCGACGGTCCAGATCTTATCGCGATCTCACATCTCGCGAGTTTCCACACCATGCTCCGTTGACTCCAAGTCAATGACTTGCCTATGATTCGACGGTCCAGATATGATCTTAATTCAATGGCTCAGATCATATCGTGATTTCGGCATTCTTGTGGTTATGTTTCTTGCCTCTCCAAGTCTCGATTCGCGAAACTCCGAAATGGAGTCGGATCAACGGTCCAAATCACACCTTGATCTGACGGTTGTGATTAAATCACGATTTCGCATATCGCGATTTCGATGGTTATGTTTCTTGCCTCTCCAAGTCGCGATTCACGAAACTCCGAAATGGAGTCGGATCAACGGTCCAGATCACACATTGATCTGATGGCTATGATTAAATCGTGATTTCACATATCGTGATTTCGATGGTTTTGTTTCTTGCCTCTCCAAGTCGCGATTCGCGAAACTCCGAAATGGAGTCGGATCAACGGTCCAGATCACACCTTGATCTGATGGCTGCGATTAAATTGAAATTTCGCATGTCGCGATTTCGATGGTTATGTTTCTTGCCTCTCCAAGTCGCGATAGGCGAAGCTCCGAGATGGAGCTCAGATCAACGGTCCAAAACAAACCTCGAACTGACGGCTAAGATAGTTTCACGATTTCGCATATCGCGAATTCAAGAGGTTAGGGTACCCTGTTCCTTTGACTTTCCAGTCAGCGACATGATGATCTTCCGCCATGTGTCCTGCCTGAAGATAGACGGTCCTCCTTCTTTTAGGATTTTGTGAGCTCGTTTCTCCTTTCACTTTAATGAACGTGCAGGTTCTTCATGATCCAACGATGGTTGAGTCTGGCGCTCAGATCTGACGCCTGAGATCTGTCCTCCTCTTCTGTGCGTTCTTCTTGTCTACTAATAGATCCGATGGTCCTCCTTCTTTCGGGAATTTTGAATGGGATCAAATGATCAGAAATGCTTCTCCTCCCGAGCTTACTTTGTTCCTCTTACTCTGATCTTGCCATCGATGATCTGCCAACAATCCTCTGCACTATCTCTTCTGAGTTTATTCGAGTCTTCTCTGCAGTGTCTTCTCATAATGCCCATCTATTACATACTTTATGTACTCATGCCATCTTCATTGTTGTACTTGCCATCAATGACAAGCAAACAAACATGCGCTATCTGTTAAATATTTGCCAACAAACACTTCTTGAAAACCAAGAAGCTAGTGGGTTTTTCTTTGGAGAAAAAAAGAAGTAATAATCTTGTGGTGAAAACCCTTAGGTGTTGCATGATAGAGGAATCCATGAAAATCGACGTGTTGGTAGGCTTCCTCTGTTAAAAACACACACTCAATGTTACATATTATAGAGTAAGACATGCCACCTAATTGCCAATTATTGATTAATTAAGTCATACTACAAAATGGCAATATGTTGAAGAATTCACACTGCTACAAAATCAAAATTTCACTACTCAATAAACAATTACTCAAAATGGAAGGATTTTGTCCAATCTAGTTGCATTCTTTACCATGTATATTTTCATTTGACTTCTCCTTAACTTCGATTTAAATATCACATATTTTTAGGATATTTCTAATTAGACCCATCTCGCTATAACACCTTGTTTTTCACATTTTGTTTCACTCCTTTTCCATGCCGTTTCCATCCTCACATTCCATACTACCAACTCTTTAGTGGGGGAGATATGAAAAGGATAGGTCACATCATAGGTGAGACAAGAAGCCACTTGAGGGGAGACGCACTATATGAATGAGTGAGAATGACGATAGCATATTTTAATAAGAAATGATGGCAATAATAATGACGGCAATGGAATTCAATGAACATGGCAACATTGAAAATTTTAAAGAAAGTATTCATTTGCTATTTGAAAATTTTTGGGGATGTTGGTTGATTGTAGTTCTTTGAACATGTTTAAGGGTACAATAATGGAATATCGTTGGATTATGCACATTAGTGCTATAATAAGAGTGATGGAAGCGGATGTCACAAAAGAAATTATTTCTAATTTTACTCGTTTGCCTATTGGATAATGATGGTTTAAAATCAAGGGAGAGGCTATAACACCCAAATAAAAAATTTAATGGAGGGTGAAGTCATGGAAGACATTAGAAAAGGGGTAAAACATAATGTCTGCCAAAACATAATGTCTTTCGAATGAGGTTTACATGCATGTACTTACATGAAAGTAGGCATAATATGGTGTTTACCTTGCAATTCAAAAAAATTGTTATCACATTCGGGGCACAATTTCCAAATTAGCCTTTCATATTTATTGTTGATGTCACTTTGAAAGAAGATTGTCAAAGTCCAATAGGGAAAATTGATAAGTCTTTCCTGCAAAGGGTAATCCATGTCCTAGTTAAATAAGCCTTGCAATAGAAGCATATAGAGGTGACATTGGAAAAAAATCATGGAAATTCTTGCTAAAAAGGGAAAAATGAGGATGATGTAGAAACATAAGCTTAAGAAATCCGTAGTGAAACAAAGCAACAAGATACTACTATGGAAACAAAGGTACCAGACATTATGGCTATGGAATCAATTACATAATCCAAAAGAAGGATTATTAAAGAAAAGAGAAAATCAACTAAGGAAAAATAATAAAGGAGGGCTAAGATGACATAGTTGAAAACCACTCCCCGAGTTGTTGTAAAATCCCCAAAACTTGTTGCAAAATTTGCTACATAATTCGAGGTGATGATTGTTGAAGAAATCTAGAAAGATGTTGTAAAATCCTTGATTCCTGTGACAGAAAAAGCCTAGATTTTGAAGAAATCAAAAGGAACAAAACATGGTGCTACAAAATTTTAAAGAGAAAAAATTATTATTTTATATAACACAAGTTCTTGAGAACTTTGATGGGGCATTTGAGAATATCCATGAACAACTCAGCAGTATAGCTATAAAGGGTACCAAGTGTAAGGCATAAGAAAAATCATATGAATAGGGATACATCACTATTGAAAAACATGAATATATTATTGCCGCCTTGAAGGAAAAATCTAGTGTCTCATATGCTACCCAACAAAGTACAATTTGACAACTCAAGGAAGACAAAAAGAAGTTGGAGAACTAGCTACAAAATTAGGATGAGGAACTAAAAGTGAAAGTTGTAGAAATCTAAAAGATTGAAGAGAATGAAAAGTGACTATGCTTCATGTATGTTAGCTTGTAGGCCACCTACTTGAGTGTATGCTTTGTATTTGAAGGAGAAATGGTTCAAATTTCTACTTGAGAGGATTGCTTCATATTTACCCATTGACATTATGGATAGGCCAAGTGTTTTATGAAGCACCTATTTCTCTAATTTTTCTTAGAGGAAGAACTTACTTTTATTTTTCCTTGGAAAATAGATCCCTAGTAAACCCCCTAACACTTTTCCTCATTCCAAAGATGGTACCCAGTGTAAAGCAGGGAGAACATACTTAGTGTGCATGACCTAGCAATGAAATCAAGTGATCCCCACAATATCAAGTACATCATAGAGGCAGCTAACACAAGAACTTGACCCCAAGACCCCATGCTTGTAATTCATAGCACACAACCACTCTAGCTAGCCCATTGGGCTAAGAGGAAGAACTTACTTTGTGCATTATTGCTACATATTTACATTCTTCCCAAGATTATAAGATGGACCCCTAATCCTTTTGTAGGGGATTTCACTCTAAGGGAACTCCTCTCCATCGTGTGGAACATGAGGTTCAAACGTTTGAGGAATTGAAGGCCTACATGGATGAAGGATATAAATTTGAGTTGTTGGTTCGGGTTGAACATCATTATCCACTAGGAGCTATCTACGGCCACTACAAAAAGGCATCAAATTTTCAACTCCAATAGGTAATGGAGTAGCAACAAAACCTAGTAATAAAGAAGTTTAGGACCTTTTATGATAAATCAAGTGACAATGCTTTGAATATTTCCCAAATGAGATGGAATGAAATTGAATATGATTTGAAGAAAAGGGAACCCTAGTCATTTCCAAATCTCAAAGCAATGTTGTTCAAGGGTAACCTTTATATTAGCTCTATTACGAGCCTTGAAGTACATTGGTTAGGGCTCAAATTCAAATTTCCCTTCTCATGGTATCCATTTCTAGATTAAAGGAATATTGATCCAATCAATACAAAAAGTGAACAAGAATAATGGAAGAAGATTGAGTCAATTGTAGGATATCACATGAAGGTCGCGAACACCCATTTGAATGCTTATTATTTTAGGGAAATATGTTGAGAACAACATGGATGATTTTGTTACATGAGGACATGTGAATCCTTCAATTGGGGGGTGATGATGGCCCCAAAAATGTCTTGTTTTGGTCATCTTCTTTTCACTTTTGCATGATTCATTAGATAAATCCCAAACATCCAATTGTGTAGCTTATATATTACCTATACCGCCCTATTATAGCCATGTGGGTTTTATCTAGTAATCCCTTGCACATTGATGTGTTTGACTGTTTTTATGGATATTTTGAATAAAATCTCTAAGTTCTAGATGATTATGACATGTTGAAGGCACTAGTGTTTTGTGTTGGAGAAATGTTTATAGTCTTCATCTTCTATATTTGTAGGATTAACACTCAATATAGAATATGTACATAAATAAAGGTTGTCACAAAATTCTCCTAAGTCTTTTGGTTGTAGAATTCTCCAAAAACCTTAGATGCGGGATTTTTATGAATTTTTTTGCTATGGAATTTTTAAGAACTCTATAGCATGCTAGCTCAACATGATATTTAGATTATATGGCAATGTGGTCTCCAAGGTCTCATCCCACCAACTAAAAGATGAATATGTTATTTTCAATCAGTGTTGGTTAATTATTCCTAAGAAGTTAATAGTAACTTGGTAGTATTTGATTTATTTAAATAATTGTCATCAATGTTTGTATTTCTAGTTTTTTTTATCATAAATATATGACTAAAATTATGTAGCATTGTTTCTTCAATAATTCAATTGAATTTATGTATTTAAAGAACAATTTATAATGGTTCTAAATTTATAGATTCATGGTTAGTTGATGTATTTGTTGATTAAATTTAATTAAATTCACACAAACCAATATTAAAAATATATAGAATAATGATTAATATTCTCCCAAATATTATACCCTTACAATTGCATATACAATGTATGACATCTCCAACCTTATATATACATATTAATAAATATAAATTATACATTAAAAATAGTAACATTAACGTAATTAGTAACATTAACATGTTGAAATTTTCAAGCTACTCAATGAAACACCCATATTTGACAACATATTTTAAAAATACATATTTTGAATGCTCTTATACACCTTCACCTTCATAATAAGCTTTCATAATCATATTTTTAAAATGGACTTAATTATAAATAATGATTTATTATGCTTATCAAATAATGATAGTGTAACCTCAGGAAGAATGGGATTAATATAACACATAAGAAGACCTTTTATTCTTTTGAATATTAATTAAAATAAATGTTTTAACATTTAAACAAAATAAAAAATAAATAATTGCAAAGTATTGAATAGCCTTGTTGCAATATTTCATTTATGTGACTAATTATTTAAAAAAAATTGTAAAATGTAAATGTAAAGTCATTTTTATATTTTATAATTAATTTATAAAAAATAATTTTTTAATATTTTATGATTAATTTATAAAAAAAAATATCAATAAAATATATTCATTTTATTTAAAAATATATATATTTTATTTTTGTTTTAATATATATATTTTTATTGAAATTTGCTAAAAACAATATTTAAAAGTATTTTTGAACTTGTTTTTGTTTGTTAGTTTGTTTCTAGTTTTTTGGATTAATCTGTGGTTGAGAAATTCAAATCACTTGGGGATCACACTCGGCTTGAGCCACATCAACCCTTAACATGGCTGGATTTTGTGTCCCCGCGGGTTTCGAACCAATAACTTTAACATCACGAAGTGCCTTAACAACACCCTCCATCACCCACTGTTCTACACCTCGGAAACAATATTTTTGAACTTTAATAGATAACAAAGATATGTAATAAGTGAATTAAATTTAGATTGGATAGTTTAGAAGAGAAATGCTATCCTCTTCTCCCAGATTTAATCCAACTTGTAATATGTTAATTTTTGAATGACATTTGAAAACATAAGTTTATGTAGATATCGAACATCCAATCAACTTACCTTATTTCCAATAAAAATTCATTTACTAAATATATGAGCAGTGTATCTCAAATATCGTTTTCTTACTTTATTTTTTATTTAATTTTTAGTTTTTGACAATTCCCCTTACATCATAAATATATTGTTAAGTCAATCTTATTAACCAATAAAAGCAATATCAATTTTCAATAATTTTGTAAAATCATTTTTACTTATGATTTAATAAATGTTGCCAAGCTTTTAAGATGAAACAAACCCTCTTTCATATGGGGGGGCATAATAGGAAAACTTTATCATATGTATAGATCAAAGTTTTATTTAATTTTTAGTTTTTGACAATTCCCCTTACATCATAAATATATTGTTAAGTCAATCTTATTAACCAATAAAAGCAATATCAATTTTCAATAATTTTGTAAAATCATTTTTACTTATGATTTAATAAATGTTGCCAAGCTTTTAAGATGAAACAAACCCTCTTTCATATGTATAGATCAAAGTTTTAAAGGGTCAATGAAGTGTATTTAATATGTTTGATGAGGTATATTTAAAATGATGTTCAATATACATCACATTATATCCGTCGCTATATAGAGTAATGATTATGTTTGATGAGGTATATTTAAAATGCTTGGACCCATGTACATCATATGGTCTCACTCACTGGCTATGGCTATCCACCATGCAGCAGCCCAATCATTGGGAGGCTGCTGCAATGTATATGTGATGGATGTGAGATCAAATACATTGCAGCAGCCTCCCAATGATTGGGCTGCTGCATGGTGGATAGCCACAGCCCTCACTGACTACCTGGAATAATGATTATGTTAAAAAGGATCGTTTTTAAATTTGTAGGGAATGTTTTGAAAATAAAATAATGAAATAGAAATTAGTTATTTAAGAGAGATGAATGTGAAATAATGTTTTGTTTTGAGTGTGAAATAAGTATATGAGCAGAGATAATTTAGGTGTGTTGCACAAAATCAAGAGGCATTCTTTTGTCTTAGGGTATCACATCTTCTACATGATCACATTTTTTTGACATATTCCTTGAGAAGGATTGGTTTGAACTACTATCGGTTCATGTATTGATCAATAAAATTTCATAAACCAATTGATGAAGATTTGTTATATGTTAGAAAGTGAACATGGTTTAACTTTCTTTGATTGCATTATTTTTGGTAGTTGATATATAAAGAAAAAAGGGAGAATATGTTTTGATTGTAAGGCAAAAGTTGTTTATAAATTTTTTTTGGAACATAAATATGGTATGAAAAATTTTAGGGGTTAAATTTTGTCCATGGACTAAATTTCTATGTTTTTCCCCAAAATAGATTCGTCAATTTTCATTTTTTCTATAAATGATTTTCCCAAATTTTATAGAATATAAATATTTTACTCTAAAAATCGCTAAGTTTTTCTAGACACTATATCAAATCTTTAGAAATTTGAATATTTTTTTAAAAAATATCGCCAAACATTTTATAGTTGGAATTTTAAGAATTAGTAAAAGTCACTTAGGGTTCTACACTTTAAGATAATTATGGATCCTTCAAATTTTCAGTGAAATATGGGTTTTTCAATGGTTTTTCAATGCCTTTTCTTAAGAAAAAATAATGGAACATTGTTGTCATCAATCATGGCTTTTTGGAAGGTTCCTCATTTTGCCATCATTACCCTTCTTTTCATTGTGGTGATTAAATCCTCCTCTACCCCACATCAACCCTAATAATGTTGCCTTCAAGCAAGCATATGAGAGGATCATGCATGGCATCATCCTCAAATTCAAATGCAATGACAATAGTTGTTTCTTTCACTTTAGGGAATGGCGTGGTGGAATGGTCATGGTGAACTTATGACCTGCATTGGAATACGCATATGTAATATAACCATCAAGGTCATGCATGCCCAAGGTGAGTCCTTCATTTTGTCTTTTGATGTGGGTAACTGCCACGGGTTTTCTAACTCAACTGCTCACTACAAGACTAGGCACAACTACAAGGCGTCATATTATAGAGTTTTGTAGGGTGGAGTACTTACTGGTGCCAAGGATCATATTATGGTTAATGGTGCAAATTGTTCCCATTGGGACCAAAATTCATTAGGTTATTGGCATCACCATTATGATTAAGGTGGTCATTGAGCGATTCATTTCCCTTTGGGGAGGCGTGCTCATCATTGCTCTAAAGTGTTGTCAATTCGATTCCATCAAGTGCTAAGATGAGTATTTGGGTTGGTATCCTTGTCTCTACTTTCATGTTCACGGGATTGAGTTGTAGTTGAGTTGTAATGTTTAAGGAATTTTCCATTCCAAACTGCCCCATCTCTAGTACAGTTATTTGATATTTTTTCCTATTCTATTTATTCTCGCATTTTTTTTGCTCCCACATTTTGCGTTTGTAGGGTGTGTTTTGTTGATGTCATTGCCCCCTCATTCTGTAGATTATGGTTGATGCTCATTTATTCATACATACATATCAAACATTTGCTCGATGGGTGAAAATAGCTAAGGGCCTATGACAATATTGCAACCAAGATTGTTATTAACTCTTTTGCATTCAAACCCAAACTCAATTTCAACTAACCTAAAATTCTAATACATGGAGGGTTTTGATTTATTTATTCATATTCATTTTTGTTGTAGGATTTATAAGAGATGACTAAGAGCCTCAAGGAGATGTAAGAATAAGCAACTTCCTTCGAAGATATGTAGGCTAAGGTAAAAAATGAAATGGGCATTGCTCAAGGATATTTCTTTATCTTCACTTCCATTTAATCTTCCCTTTGGATTGACTGAAACCTCAACTCCTATGATTTTTTTGTACTTTGTGATGATCTTTCTAAAAGAAGTTTTTGATTTGTATCTAGAGGCATTGTTTGGATTACTTATTATACTAATGGCACTTTCATTTGCATAGACTCCACTTGAAAATAATTTGAAAAAATATTCTCTGGTAGATGGATCAATGACTCAAAAAGGGTGGTGATGCATACAATTCAAGATAAATTGAATGAAGATAAGAAGAACTTTCCAAACTATATAAGGATAAGGAATAAGTAAAAGAATTGATGAAGGAGGTTCATTCCCTTAATTAAGCATTGATAAAGAAGTTCATAAATTAAAACAATAAAAATTTAGCAAAGCAAAAAGGGAAGATGACGAGTCAAGGGACGAATTGAAAAAGAAAGATGAAGAAGTAAAACATTGTGTGAGAATAATCAAGACCTTATTAATGATGTTAATAATATGAAAAAACATATACAAGAGTCCAAATCTAAGATAAGGATAAAGATACTATGAAAACAGTTGAAGAGAATGCTACAAAAATCCTTGAAGAGGAAATTTGGAAGAAGGTTAAAGAAGCATTGAGTACAAAAGACATTAAATCATAAAAGTAATCTAGAATTGAAGAAGGGAATAAGAGCCTCATGGATGGATTCATGTTCAAAAGGAGAAGGAAGACAAGAGTCAAGAAGGTCATCGGAAAATACTTGAAGAATTTGAGCTCCAACTTGAGGTGTATATGTCAAATATGATGGTATTCTCTCAAACACTAAAGTAAGCAAAGACCAAGCATAGAAGATAAAGCATGTCGTTGTCTTTAAAAAGAAGGTGGATGATATAGGTGTGCATAATGAAGGGAAAACATAAGTGGAATGACATCAACACCCTCATTACCAAGAAAGCTAGCAAGAAAGACAAGAAGAACAATATCAACATTACTAAGGAAGAAGATGAAGTAGTCAACGATATTCATGGAACATATCATCACATCACCATTATTCAACAAGATATTATCAAAAATCAACAACTACAACACATTAAATAAGTTATAACAATGGTGCATGGAATTAAAGGAAAGAAAATTATGAAACAATTGACTATCAAGGATTAAGACAAAAAATAATTGAATCTGGATGGATAAATCATCATCAATGATGGCATTGGAGTAGGAATATAAGGAAACCCTTTTACTTGGTTTCATCACATGTAAAACCCTTAATTGAAAATATTCGAGAACAAAGTTTTTTGAATGAAGGTACTATGATATAACCCTAAGGGGGGAATACATGGTTAAATGTACATGTAATAGGAATTATCCTAATAAAGGATCTGTTACCCCCTCTCACCTAGGTTAACTAGAGGAGATCATTTTTCATGATCCACGTTTGTAGATAATGGTCCTAGAGATGATGACCAATATTATCCATAGATAATAGCCCCTCAGATGCCTCTCCCTAGTCATTTATTTAGCTCATACACTTGATCAACAAGCTCATATGATGATGGTGGTCCAACACACATGAGGTACATTAGTTATTGTTTCATACAAAGTGCTACATTTAATGCCTTGGGAATTTAGGTGAGGATCGTCAGTTGAAGTCGGATAATGAATCATGATGCTTGGAAGTTATGATTTTTGCCTTGTTTCACCGTCGTGGTCATCATATGTGTCATATTCAAGTGTTGTCACTATTGGGAAATAGGGGTACTACTGGGAGGCTTTGATAGGGGTAACATACCATTCCTTTCCATACTTAACACCTTCCATATAGATATCTATTGTTGTCTTGTCTTTTGGGAATGGTAGTTACAAGTATCCCAAAAAGGTCAGTGCTTCATTATCTTATGAGAAGAAGGAGCTTGAATACTCAAGGTTGATGAAGCTGGTAAAAAGAATGGAAAAAACATATTATAAATTCAAAATGCAAAAGAGGAATGAAGGGATGTGAATGATAAATCAAAATCCATGTTAGTTTGAGCTCTACCCCCTCGCTATGAGGCCATCACCCTAAGTACTAATTTTTTAAAATATCCCTGAGTGGATTCAACCCTTGGTATGCACTAATACCATGTTGATATTTTACCACTCTACTCAACACCCAATAGTTAGCTCAAAATAAAATAACTTTATCCACTAAAAGAATAGCTTAGTAATCAACTATACATGCAGCGAAAGCATAAACAAGGAAACCAAATCAAGCACATAAGAACACCAATATTTTCGGGTATAAACCCCGGGAAAAACCCTGGAGGGAAAACCAGTCCAATGATTATTTTATTATGGTCAAATCAAGGCTCCCATAAAAGGTATAATGGCCCACTAAAAGAAGTATACACTCCAAACAAACTTGGAAAATCATGTGTTATTGTACGACCTATTCTCACATGTTTCCCAAGAGGTTCGTGACTTTACCTTCTATGACCCACGAACATCCGCGACTTTCCCTTCTGTGACCCACAGATATCTGTGAATGTCTAAACTATGACCCACATATATGTACGAAAATCCTATATGACCACTTATGTACGACGCTTTGTTTTACTCGCGTCTTTTTCCTTTGAAACCCACCTGTGGTTGCTTCTACTCTCTATCATGCTTGACCTATATGACCTATAGATGGAATTCCTTCTCCACCTATCCAAGATCTTGAATCACAGTCCTTTGTGATCCAACCCTATTTGCATGAAAACTTGGATGAAATATCTTCACCCAATTAGTGAGATCTTCTCACTCTAGTGTAAGCAAAAGTCCTTCTTTGCTCCTACACTCCTCACACTAGCAAAATTCCTTCTTTGATATCTTTGATCTTGGCATCTCACCAAAGATCCTCAACCTTTGAATCTCACCAAAGGTCCATTTCTCTTGTCATATCACCAAGAGTCTCTCAATCTTGGCATCTCACCAAAGATCCTCACCTTGCTCTATCGACCTCAACCTCTCGTCAAAAGTCTATGACTTTGATCTCCTATCAAAATTGTCTTCCTCTTTCTCCTAGACTTTCTTTTACAATCATGAGTTACAATATATTTCTAATATCCAAAGTGATCTATGACTGAGATTACTTTTCACACCCACTTAAGATTTATATTACAAGATGCATGCTAAGCATGTTCCTTAAATAACTCAATTCACTAATAAATACAATTTTACTTTACTTAATTCCTTTTAACTAAAGTAAACTCGAGACTAGAAGATTCTTTTATGACTTCAACATGCTAGACACATGCCAATGTGGAAGTACTTGTCTGATGCTACCAAAAACACCAACACTCCCTCATAGCGAGGAAGGTACTTTTCCCACCTGGAGTTAGCTCTATATTTGCTACCAAATCTACTACCATGCCTCCTCTAAAATCCACATGATTGGTTGCTCCCTCTGACACAAAATCTATCCCTTCCATGATGGTATGACCTGTCTCTGAAGACTCACTACCTATGAACATGCTCCTATAAGTCTCCTACTCTTAAGCATCCTACATGATCATCTCATACCATGACTCCTTCTTGAAAAACTTGGAAGGCTTCTCCTTCCCACCTGAACCTGAAGGTTGGCTCCCTCTGAGTTTCCCAACCTTCGGATCTACCTGCTCCATGTTCTTTTCCACTCCTCTACTTTCCATTGCTCCATAATCCAAGATCCTCTTGGATCCTTTATTAGGATCCCAACCTGGGATAATGGTTCACCTAAGGAATACAAATCAGCGGATAGCCAAGCCCTACAAACCCTAATATTAGTCCTTCGATCTTGTTGGCTATCCACTATCTCCCTTGTTTCCCCTTTCCTCCTTTCCTCAAACCCTACCCTACACACTTGAATGAAAGTCCTTATCCATACACTCAATGAGATATTACTCACTCATTTTGTGTGTGTCTTTTTTCCATTGATAAATAGCCAACACTTGAAACTGAGAACCTATGTTTTTGTTATACGATCATGTACATGCAACGCCTCTGCTGCCTAGATATGTCCTTGCCACTAGATTTATTTTTGCTCATTGTGTTATTCTGGCTGCTCCTATGCAGGGTAACCTGATTTCTCAGGTTCCCTTTGTTCCTCAAGCTCATCTTTGAGAATTTTTAAATTGATCTGTAGCTTCCAATTTTTTAATCTTAACATTATGTTTTATCTCCCCAAATATGTATAAATAGGTAGAGAGTGTGAGACACTCACCCATGTGGGAGTGATTCTTTGTTATGGAGTAGTAGCCTCTATTTGTGGCTCATGTATCCCTAGGTATGGTGCATCAGTTGAGTCATGTCCATAGGTATTTCCTGGTGTAACCTCTTCCACTTCTTATTCTTCTTTGTTTGAATTATGTGAGTGGGTATGTCATTCCCCTAGAGAACCTCCTACTGGTTCTTGTGTAACAATAGGGGCCTTTGGTTCTAATTCTTGCTTCTCTTTTGGAGTAGCAACATTCGATTCGTCAAGAGTGACTCTTGTTGATTCAACACGAGACATTGTTTCCTGTTTGTTTTATTCTATTATGCTTACTGCTATATCAATGAGAACTTCCAAATCTTCTTTATATGTTATATTTCCAGATTTCTATGGCTTCTCCATTTGTGGCTCCTGAGGCCTGGGAGAGTGTGTTGGAGGGGTTTTTTCTACTAGTTTTGGTGAAACAACAGAATATTATTCCTCATTTCTTTGTGATGGGTCCTCTTCCTTTGTTGTAGCTTGTTCTTTAGAAGGTATCCCCACTGGTTCTGGTGGGTTACTAGGAGCTTTCACCTCTACCTTTTCTCCATCTGAATATGATTCTAGGAGAGAGATAAGGCCTTTACCAAGAGTTCCTTGGTATGGTTATTCTATTTAATCCAAGGCCTCATCGGCTTCCAGGTTAATTTCCTCCTATATTTCTTTTGTGTCATGGGAGGGTTCTGCTTCCTCTATTTCCTAGTGCTTCTTTTGGGCTTGTTCTTTTGGATCATCTACTCTCCTCTTTTTACACTGATTTGCAGCTGCATGGTTGGTTCTCTGTTTCCTTGGAAAGAGGGTTTACCTCTTTGTAAATCCTATAACTCTCTTTGTAGGGGATTCAGTGGTATTTACCTCAATGTCACTATCATGGTTGTCCTTCACTGGAGTTGCAATAGGCCAGCCCCTTTTCTGAGTTGACCTCCTAGATTTATTTGGTAGAGGAGTCACAGTAGTTGGGCTTGTTGTATTTGTGGAATTGTTCCCTAATGGAGGAGTTGCAGTAACTGGACTCGGTGTGTATGCATTATTGTTACATGGCAAAATATTTGCAACCATGTCTCCTTCTAGTGTCGGAAGTGCAGGTGTTTCATGTTGGGTTGCATGAAGTGGAACCGCTTCACTTTTGCAAAGAAGAACAAGTGGTCGGACGATGTTGTCCTAGGTGAAGCCTTCTTTGTGCAGTGCATGCTCCACCAAGATATTTATAAGTTCGTGGTGTGATACATATTATGTGGGGTTATTTTCCCTTTGAACAAGCATGACCATCGTCTACAATGTCCAGAATAAGAAATATGGCATGTTGATTGGTTGGTTGTGGCGTAGATTATCAAGCAATAAGATATGTTGGATGTAGATAGTTACATAGAGATATTTGTAGGTGAAGCATCAATGTACTAAAATAGCCACATCCTCCCATGGGTGTGGCAAATGTCAACATTCAAAACCTATTCCTTTCTTTACTAAAGCTTCTCCGACCATGAGGAATTGCCTCAGAACTTCATGTTGCTCTAGCCTCGAGGAATTTCCTCCTTGGTAGGTCAGTGACTTCTTTCAATGTATCTTTCATGAATTCTATATGTGCCCCTACTACCATGGAATGTTCAACTCTGTAATTCAAGCAAAATTTGAGAGCTATCTCATCATTATATCCCTGTAGGCGTTGCATGTATTCCATCCATCCCACTTGTATCAGTGAGCCTCTCATGGCTCTTTCCTTCTACTAACTCCGAGTGTTCATGTTTGTACAAGCAATGCGAGTTATCGAGTGGAGAATTTTAAATTGTGGAAATAAGGGTGGTGGGTATGGAGATCATGAATATAGCAATGATGATCTGAGGTGGTGGTTACGGAGGAATGATAATAGACACATGCCATTAAAACTACTCATTGTAAATTCTTATTAGAACTCATACATGTTGCATCTTACCTTGAGTGGTTGTACGAGTACGACGTTGTTGGAGTTGTGGTGGCAGAGGATGGAGTCACATCAATGGTCCTAGCCAGAATCGCAGCATCGATATTGTTAATTATGTTGACCGGAACTGGTATTATGGCTATGCTTACAAAGTGTAGGTTGTAAGTGAATTCGCAGTAATGGGAGTTGTGGTGACAAAGTTTCAGCATTAAGAGTTGCAAGATATGGTGATGTGACACAGTGGTGCAGACAGGAATTGCAACATCGATAGTGCAGGTGAAATTTATGGGTGGAAAGTGAAAAAATGAAATAAATTTGTAGGTGGATTTGAGAGGGTTGTTGTTATCGGACTAATTGGTAGGTGTGGACACTAACAGATCTCCCTAGATCCACCTGGATCTAGAACAAAACAGGACAGGACAATACTCTTTCCCTAAGTTGTAATCATTGAATTTGCTAATAGGAAGGAATAGATAACATACCTTGGTATCGCTTCCTTAGGTCTCTGTTGATCCCGCTTCGCTCCAGTTCTCTCATGAAGTCAAGTCCAATACAACACAAACCAACCAAAGTGAAGATAAAAAAATATACTCAATGTCAAATTATGCATATGATCAAGGAATTACACAATAAAGTAAGAGAGACTTTATGGGAAAGGGACATGCCACTGTATCATATTAATTGAAAGTAGAAGATACAACCTGATCGCCTTGATTTCGCAAGATTCCTTTCAGTGGCTCTTGGTTCCAACACACACACTTGTTCTTGAACTTGCATGAAGAAGATCCAATATCTCTTGATAGACCAACTCCACAACCGGGTTCTTCACACAATTCTTTCACCAATTCTTCATTCAATCTTGCTTAACCTTTTCCATGAGAATCCTTTCAATATATAGGACAAGGTGAGATGGTTACATGGATGAGGATGATCCCATCAAATTTGAGAAGCCAGTAAAATGACAATCATATGAATGCCAACTCATTTTCTAGAAGATTCCCTTCTAGAACCCTCGAGACCTCTTCTCCTTTCCAAGCTTAAAAACAAGTTCACACCCTAGGTATAGAGCAAACTGCGAGAAGTTCGCACCCTAGATGAAGGAGGCCTACGAGAATGAGGCATTCTCGCACCCTAGGCTATAGGCAGCCTGCGAACTCACTTTAAAAATATGTTTTCTGGAAGGAGACAAGTGCCACTTTTCTCAGGAGAAAGTTCTTGTTGGGAGCTTGAATACACCCTTGTTAAGATATTACCAAGATGACCAAAATCATGTGTAACAGTTGGGATTTGAGAAAGGGAGGGAAGCTGCAAGCGGAGTTGTAGCAAAAGAAATGAGAGAAGGGAGATTTTCGCAATGAAGGGGGGTTGCAGGTGGAGTTGCATTCAAGGGAATGAGAGAAGGGAGATTTGTGAAATGAAGGAGGTCTGGAAGTGGAGTTGCAATCAAGGGAGTAAGAGAAGGGAGATTTGAGAAATGAAGTAGGTTTGCAAGTGGAGTTGTAGCTAAGGGAATAAGAGAAGGAAGATTTGTGAAATGAAGTAGGTATGCAAGTGGAGTTGCAACCAAGGGAATGAGAGAAGGGATATTTGTGAAATGGAGCGGAGATGCAAAGGGGAATTGCATAAACGAGAGTTGCAGTAAAAGGGTTTAGTTGCTGCAAAGGGAGTTGCATCAATGGGAACTGCAACAGTAGGAATCATGGCAACATGAGTTGTAGCAATAGGAATTGCAACAATAGGGGTTGCAGCAATGACAATTGCAACAAAAAGACTTGCAACAACTGGAAATGCAACAACATTATTTTCCCCCGCATATCTTGAGAAAAAGAAGATTATTAGAAAAATAAGTCCATATGTAAATTTATTGAGAAGGATTTTGACATAACCATCACAAAACCATGAAGTTCCCTTCTTGTTTATTCTGGTTTTTTTTGTTTATGTCAGCTAAGCTAGTTTTCGCTTCTTTTTTTTAAGCGAGACAAAAATGGATATTATCACTATCGGACCATCCATTTTCAATCTTCCTAAGAAAGGATTCCTTTGATATGGGTCGATGATATAAGTGAATTCTATGTCCATTGGCCATTAGAGGAATTATATCTTCATCTATGGTACATAGTTTGATGGGCCCATTGTCATATACTGTATCAATCTCA
This sequence comes from Picea engelmannii, assembly GCA_009831015.1. Taxonomy (NCBI): domain Eukaryota; kingdom Viridiplantae; phylum Streptophyta; class Pinopsida; order Pinales; family Pinaceae; genus Picea; species Picea engelmannii. The sequence goes on from ML777042.1 coordinate 1,033,902, forward strand.
TATGGATTGAGCCATATGGTGTGAAATTTTCCTCTAAAGTCCTTGAACATAGAATCAAAGAATAGTTCCCATTCTCCAACTTTGAAATTCTTTTTCTTTATAAACTTATGATGCCATATGGACCTTTGGTGCTATATCACTATGGCTTGGTGTAGGGCATCTTATCGTAGCTCGCCCAACTCATTAATTTGATGTGGTCTTTGTTTCTGAGCCTCTGATAGGTCCAACCCAAGTTGTATTGTTGTCCTAAGTGTACCAATTTCTATCTCAATGGGTAGTAGTAATATTTTCCCATATACTAACTCATAGGTGTTCATCCTATAGTAGTCCTCCATGTGGTTCTATAGGCCCATAAAGCTTATGGGAGTCTACCAGCCCAATCCTTGAGATGTAATCTAACATTTTTAGTGATGATGGCCTCAAGGATCTTCTTAGTCCCCTCTACTTGACCATTTTCCTGGGGGTGATATGGTGTTGTTACTCTATGCTTGATCTTGTAGTTGTCCATTAGGTCTCTGACAAACTGCGATGTGAACTAAGTTCCTCCTTCGGTCACTATCTCTCATGGTATTTAAAACCTTAAAAATATATCTTCATGGAGAAACTCCACTACTGCTTGTTCGGTTGCTTCTGGAAGTTATTTTTCCTCCATCCATTTTGGGACATAGCCTGTGCAGACGAGGATGTAGGAATATCGACGGGAGGAGGGATTTATTGGTCCTACAAAATAAATTGCATGTTTTTCAAAAGGTTCTAACACCATTTGTGGTTGCAGTGGCATTTCATTTGTTTGTATAGGTCTACCGATGCATTGGAAATTGTCGCACCTCTTCACATACTCTTTGGCGTCTCTAAGAAGTGTGGGCCAATAATACCCCTATTGGAGTACCTTTTACCCAGTCCTTTTATCTACAAAATGGCCCCCACATGGCCCATCATGATAATATTCTATTATTTCATGCACTCTGTCCTCTTGTACACATATTCTAATAATCAAATCATGCCTAGTGTAGAATAGGTAGCTAGCAATCCATGAAAGTATTTCACTTCTTATGACTATAATTTGTTGTTCTTTGGGAGTAAGATGATACAGAAGTTTTCCTACAGCCAAAAAGTTAGCAATGTCTGCAAACCAAGGTGACTTAGTAGAAACTGGAAAGAGGTGTTCATCTAGGAAACAATATTTTACTGGATGTTAATTCTCATTAGAAGTTATTCTAGAAAGAAATTCAACAACCACATTATATTTTCCTTGTTTATCTAGAATGGTAATATCAAATTCTTTCAATAAAATCATCCATCTAGTGACCCTGCCATTGGTGATTGGTTTGTTCATTAAATATTTGATAGCAACATGATCAATATGTAAGATTACAGGATATTCGGTAATGTAGTGTATAAACTTGTTTATTGCATGAATAACAACAAGAAACTCTTTTTCTATTGTCGTATAGTTCAATTATGCAGGCGATAGATTCTTACTGATATAGTAAATTACATATGGGTCGTTTCCTTTCCTTCGAGTTGTCTGAGAATGACTCTAACAACGGTGTCTAATGCATCTGTGGAAATGTGGAACGAGAGGGTCCAATCGGGCCCTCTTAGTACAGGAGCTTCGAATAATTTGATTTTGAATTCATCAAGCGCATGTTGGCATGTCTCTGTCCATACAAACTCAGTGTATTTGTTAAGTAAAGTGAATAATGGATGATCAATACATCAAAAAATTCCAATGAGTTTATGTTAATGACCAGCGCAACCTAGGAAGCTTCGTACCTACTTCTGTGAAGTTGGAGTTGGGGAATTTAGTATTACCTTTATTTTTTTTGGATCGACTTGAATACCTTTTTCGAAGATGTGATGTCACAATATGATGCCATCGGTTTCCATCATCAAACACTTTTCATTACTAATGGAAACATTTGACTCTTTGCACCTTATTAACGTCTTTTCCAGATTGACTAATGCCTCATCAAATTGTCCCCATATGTTTTGAAATCTTCCATATATATTTCCACACAATCATGAATTAGATCATAGAATATACCTATAATGGCTTGATGAAAGATGGCGGGGGAGTTGCATAACCCAAATGGTAGAAAATGGTAGGTGAATGTCCCCCAAGGATAGGTGAACGTTGTTTTCTCCTAGTCTTTGGGTGCTATTTGGATCTAGTTGTATCCACTAAATCCGTCGAGGAAAGAAAAATACTTCTTCCTTGCTAATGTGTACAAGACCTGGTCGATAAATGGTAATGGGAAGTGATATTTATGTATTTCTTTATTTAGTTCTCTATAATCTACACAAATTCTCCATTTACCATTTTTCTTTGGTATCATGACAAGAGGAGAGACCCATTGGCTATCAGAAATGGGATCGATAAAGTTAGCGGTAAGCAATTTCTGTAGCTCTTCTTTGACTATGTATTTCATTGTCGGGTTCATCCGGCACTGGGGTTGGCGAATGAGTTTGGATCCTTACTTAATAAATATGATGTGTGCATTGTTGATGTTTTGGTAGTTGCGGGAGGTATTCCCTCCTATGAAAACCTTTCTTGAAGAGAAGAAGATTCTAGAAGTCAAAGGAAGACCATTGAACAGTGGAAGAACACCCCAGAAGAGAAGTCAGCAAACGGAAAAATAATAAAGCGGAATTAGAACCTCCAGGAAGAGAAGTCGACACACAAGAGAAGATAAAGGGGAAATAGAATTTCCCAAAGAAGAATTCAGCCTAGCTAAAGTGACTTGAAGACGATAAATAAGGTGATGCCTTGGTCATTTCTACACACTCACTCATTAAGCTATCTCACTCAAGAAGAAGGTGCAAGTATGAGGCAAGGAGAAGACGTAGCTCTGCATAAACTAGGGTTCTTGGTTATTCTTGGTGGTGGTTTCTCTTGTGTGTTATCTCTGGGAAGAGGTTGTTGATACTGAGAGGGGGGTGAATCAGTATCAAGTACAATTTAAAACCTTTTTCAACTTATACTTAAACCATTCAACTATATCCAATGAACAATGAACAATAGTATAAGATTTACACCAATACACCACAATACACCATGCACAATATATGAGAAATAATCAATAGTTATTGTTCAAGGGAAGTAATGACTTCCAAAGGTAGCTACAGCTTCCAAATGTAAAGGGAGGGATGAACCTCCAAGAGGAAGATACAATCCTCCAATATCAAGAGAGATTTGAACTCTCCATCCTTGCCCCTTCCTTCCACCCAAGAATATATGAGAGATAATAAAACTTTACATTAAATCATCACCATCAACCAATCATCACATAGAACTTGATAATGCTTTCTGAGACTTCTTCAATTTCTAAAATTCTTCAATTCTTGGAGTACTCTGATACTATAGATAATATTACTCAATGTATTCTTTGAAACTCCTCCAATTTTCACTCCTTGAATCCTCCCCAAAAAGAGGTTATAGAAAGAATGGTAGACTTTATTCAATTCTGGTCTATTCAGAAGACCCAACTTGTACAACATGCCTCACGCTCAATATTTAACATCCGATTCTGAAACTCCCACACAAGAAACTATAGTCTGTATTATTTCTAATGGAAGTGGTCCCACTTCATTTGGATTATGTATGAAGAAGTTATCATTGTTTTACCCGGAACACCTGTTTATTGACTAGCTTCAGGACTGGTCACAAACCCTATCTTCCATAGAGTGTATCTCCATAATTATAGTGAATAAAGAGATGAAATTTTTACCAGAGGTACCTTGATATGTCTTCTCAATACCATAGCGATTTCACCATCTGAATCGTTATAGAAACAAAGTTATAGCAAAAATGGTAAGATGACCTAAAAAAAACATACCTTTGAACACATCACCAAAAGACTTCATCCTCCCTTGAAATCCGGTCTTCTTTTCTTCTTATTACCTCTGAAATTCAACTTGTATCAAATGAATGTATATTTATGTTTATTTATACCATTTATGTCGCTTCCTTTTAACATTAGGGCCGACCTGACACTTTCTTATTTTGTAATTCTTTTCTTTAATTATCTTCAGGGCCTACATGTACTTCCTTCTTCAATTCACTTTGTCATCTTCAAAAATTCATTTCTCCTCAACCATGAGGATCCATGTGACGTGTCACATACCACCAGAAACAACATGATGTATACTATCCATTCATGGGTGTTATATATGCATGTGCATTGTCCTTCATGTCCAAATACATTTATCAATCTTGCGGTCCAAAACCCATGACTAGCCCATGACTAGGGTTGACATCAATGACAACAACCAATCTTCCAATAGAGGTGTGCTAGTTTTGTATGGTGTTGTTGTTGTAGTTGTTGGTGCACTGCCTTTGTTGGTGCACTAATATTGTATCAAGGATTATTTATTATTTTTTTTCTCTTGTGAAGAAGAGCTTGTTCATAGTTTGATTGTGTTATTGGAAGGAATCTATCTAGGAAAGGTTGGCTGGGTTTTTCCCCGGATTTGGGGTTTTCCTAGGATAACTCTTGTGTCTCTTTGTGCTTGTTGATGATGTTCATATCTTCAGTATATGGTTAATGAATATAAAAGAAGATCTAAATATGTTGGTAATACTATTTCTATGTAAATTTAAGAAAATATAACATGCACAGGTCAGGATGGATTCCATTCATGTCAAAGTAATCCCAGGCAAAGGCATCACTGTGATTTTGTGACACTTGAACCAATCACTCCTTTTCTTGTTTGGTTAGTCCTCAGTTTATTTTCAAGGTTTTCCATGGGATGATTTTTATGGTTTCTATAAGGGATCCTTGATTTTTTTGTGGCATGGGTTCGTGTTTTCTGGGTGAAATGCTTGTTGAGGCTAAAGAAACCTGAGTTTATAGTTTCATAACATGCTCAAGACTATGTGTGTTTCCTGAGGAAGAGGAAGAGGCTATAAAATGGTTGACTTCGTTGTCCTTTGTTTTATGTCTTATAACTAAGTCTTGATCTATGGAGAGGACTTGATGGGTTGCCCCTTCTCCATCACTATCTTATCCATCAACCCAAAGTGGTGTTTATAAGTATATGATGGGTTTAGCGGGAGGGTAGAGGGTTAATTGTTTGGTGGATGTCCCGTGGGAAATGGTCATGTTTCCTGATAGAAAACTAATGTAGGCATCGACAATGGTAAACCAAGGTTGTCCCAAGATTAGAGGATACCCTCACATAGAGGTTTTGGGATGTAGGACCATGAAGTCAATGGGATATTCCCATGAATCCGTAGATATCACTACATCTTCTAGAATTCCTTTTGGTTTAATGGTTGATCTATCAATGAGTTGAAGTATAGTGGGGGTTCCCCTAAGGCCTGTAAAACCTAAGGATTGCATGGTCTCACATGCCATAATGTTGATGGTGGCCCCAAGGTCGATTAATGTGTTACTAATAAGTGTGTTGATGATCTATACATTAATGAATGAACTGTTAGGGTCAGAGTATTTATCTACGAGAACTCCCCCCATAATTAGGTCTGATATTTTCCCCATAACATGAAAAGTTTGGGGATCCTTTCGTTTCCTATCAGGTTTCCTCAAACAAATTTCTTGTAATGATTTTGAATAAATAAGTATGTCCTTAATTTTTTGGAATAGTGGTATGTTGACACACACATTTTTGAGTTCTCTTAAGAAAACAAAATCGGGTTGTGTAAAAGTTTTTTCTTGGTTTAGCCTTTCAAGATAGGGTGGGTCTTGAAGTTCAGGGTGGGAATTCTGAGCTTTTGAAGGTTCATGATATTGATCTTATCATGATTCTTCATTTGGGACCTCCTCATTCAAATCTTCAATGCTAATGAAAGGCTAGTCCTTGGTTAGAGTCTTTCCATATCTAAGGTGAATATCATTACAATCTAAGGAAGATATGGAGTAAGTAGGGTAGGTTGCAAGTCCAGCAACTTGTGTTGGTTGACCCGACCTTCCATTATTTTGGTTAGGTATAGATTGTGGAGGTAGTTTTGGTCGAGGAGGGGCAGATGTGGGTTCCTACATTTGGGGGGGAGGAAGGAGTTGCATGGGTGGTTGTGTCATAGGTTGTTTAGGTCCTCCTATGGTGGGATTCTCCATCCTTGTTTCCATAACTAGTTAGGAGGAGGAGGATATACCCATCATTGTGTTGGCATACCCGACGGTTGTGAAGCATATGGAATTGAATGGTTAGTCCAATATGTATTAAAATATTGGTATTGATCTTGGATCATACCTTGAGGTTTGGGTTGCCAAGGTCGCTTCTAAGAGACATATCATAATTGTCATGGTTCTTCAACTTTATGGTAAATAGATTTTAATCCTGGTAAGGATGGACAGTTATGAGTAGAATTGTCCTCGTTGCATATTCTGTAAACCTTGATTTGATCCAACGGACATTCCCTCCTTGGGTGCTTTGTTCTGCATCTTAGACAAAAGATAGCCAGTGCTTGTTATGTTTCTTTCCTCTTCTTCTTCATTTGTAGTTTATCCAATTGGGAGCTCAAGGAACTAATATGTCAACCTTGAAGTCATCTAACATGTTCCCGATTTATTCTCTTGTGACTTCACTTCCAGCAGTTTTTCACGTTCTTTCCAGTATATCTCTTGGGCCTTTGTCGGTTTTTTATATGCCTCTGGAATAATTACGACAAAGTTCCAAGATAATATCATAGTCTAACTAAGAAACATCTTCCCCGCCCATCAGATTGTGGAGTTCTATACAATCATCTTGTATTCCTCTTAGGAACAAGACACGCCATTATAGGTGAACTAACAATACTTAATTAAGTCACCAAAGTAAATTATTTCCTAAGTTTCAAGGAAGTAAATATCACACTTGCAGGAAAGGAAAGTCACACTTGCAAAATTGAAATCACACTCGCGGAAAGTGAAATCACACTTGCGGAAATTGAAATCACTCTTGCAAGAATTGAAATCACTCTTGCAAGAATTGAAATCACACTTGCGGAAATTGAACTTACACTTGCAGAAATTGCAATCACACTTGTGGGAATTGAAATCACACTTGCGGAAATTGAAATCTATGCTATGATCTACTGGTGACTTTCTCAAGCATAATGAAAATCTTGTTTTGTTGGGGAAATTAAGTGTTCACTCATCCAATAGAAATCCAATAATTCCAATCTAAAATTCTTGAAGACTAACAATGTCACAAATTAAACAAAATAAAGTGCAACTGCAAGCAAAGTTGCAACAACAAAGCTACAAAAAAAAAGGAATCACAACGATGTGAGTTGCAACAACGTAGACTGCAGCAACAAAGCCACAACATGACAATAGTAGTAATGTGAATGTCAACAATTAGGAGCTGCAACACATTTGTGATTATGACTTCACGAAAAATAGAACCAATGCAGAATTGCAGCTTAAGAGTGTTAATTCTTAACAATAAGAAATTAAATATCAACCACACATGAATTAAAATGACTATTCTACCAGATTTTAGAATTGCAGTAGATTGAAAAAAACAAAGCAAATACCGAATTAAATAAGAAAAACTTAAATTTTAAATCCTACACTAATATACAGGAAGGAGGGGGGCCTACCCCCTGAGACAAGGAACTGAGTTATGAAATCGGAACCACGTGATCACCAACACATCAACATGCAAATGAAAGCAGGAATAGAAATTATATTGCAGAAGTTTGAAAGTACAAAAACAAGTGAATGCTTATTGCTAGAATAATTTCCTCTCCCTAAGCTATGGGGAAGTTGATATTTTTATACAACATGACTGAAGTCAAAGAGATGGATGGACAATCATGAGAATTCATATGTTCATTCGATTACATTCATTTTGTCAAATTTTAGTGAGAATCAAGCATGTGTTGACTCGATAGGAAATCCAATTTCTTCTTTTAGTCGCTTACTTGTCTCCTATCACTTTCCTATATGAAGACCATTTCCCAATTGTCGATTCTAGTGTCAATTGTTGTGCTAGCAGGCTATGTACTTAGAATCACAACAACGATAGACTCGGAGTCGCAATAACGAAGATTATTCTTATAGTTGGAGCCATTTTCCAGAGTTGCAACAATGGAGAGTGTGCTCAGAGTTGCAATGCCTTCCTGGAGTTGCAACAACAATGAGTGCACTTGGAGTTGTGGTAGTTGATTTGTGCTTGGTTACCTAGAGTTGTAGCATGAAGAGTTCACTTGGAGTTGCAGCACGAAGAGTGCACTTGGAGTTGCAGCAGTTGGATCATGCCCAGAATTGAAACAAAAGAAGGTGTGCTTGGAGTTGCAGTCGATAGGTATTATAGACACTATGAGGAGTTGTAGTTGTTGTATTACTCATGTGTAGCAATATTAGTGCATGAAAGTAGCAAGTTCTTTTAAGAAATATGCAAGAATAGCGTAAAAACGACATATGGGAAAGGAGTCATACCTTAGTGATAAGTAAGGCAAATTGGATAAGGAAAGTATCAAAAAGGAAGTGATCAATAGAAAATGGTAAGAAAAAAGGTATTAGATAGGTGTTGAAAGTATGCCAATTTAGGTGCATGTCACTACCATAGTTTTTTTCTTGCAGGATAACGTCCTAGGGTTTTGTGTTACAAGGAAAATATCTCTATGGCTAGGGGTAAACCATAACAGACGGAATGACATGTAGAAATCAACTTTAATTTCAAGTATGCTATATAAATGAAAAGCTAACAAGACAATGCTAAAATCCTACCTCGTCCAAACATTCGAATAAGACCATTGTTGAGCACGCAACCCAAATCTTTATACCTGCAACTTGTACTCAACAACCAAGATACGCAAGCATATGGTGATAATATATAATTCCAGCATATAAATTATCATAATCCATTAACATACATGACAAATACTCCCATGGAATAATAATTCAAATATTTGCAAGATATCAATTGGACGAGAAAAGAGTATTTGTATTAAAATAATCAGCAGAAGTACCTAGGTGACAAAATTTTGTAACGACACATATCATAACCAAGAAACTAAGTCCCTACAGCTAGGCCTCCACCACTTCAATCCTCCACAAAGGCAAGCTCATATATAGGAGGCAATGAGGTTCTCCATCACAAAGAAGGAAGAGCTTGGGAGATGAACACAAGAAGTTCATATTTTCAAGGACAAAGGGATGCAGACTCAATATGAAGTGAAATTTCTCCAGAGTGTCTTTTCTCTCAAAGTTGAATTGTCGAATTCCCTCAACGCTTGGATATGGCTCAGTTTATAGCCTTCAAATGGAACTGAAGAGTCGAATCAGAGCATTTCCAGTATGTGGAAGGTCAGGGATAATGGATCTCGTGACATGGCATGGAAACCCGACATATTTTTTTAATTTTGAGCACCAAATTCGATGTACGCAGGTTGTAGTGGAGAAACTTGCGTATATAGTTGTTGTATAACTGATAGGGCACGTATATGTGGAAAAATGTGCATTTTTTGCTCTGGAATGAAAAAAGGGGGACTTCAAGTCTACAGAGGGTAATGGAAGACCATCCAAGCAAGTTGCATGGAGTGAGGAAAATTTTGTTATAACATATGCCCCTTAATGTGTGACCTCAGAGAACTATCTGTGATGGCCGAAATACATTATAATTCCCTAAAGTGGAGTAATGAAGACTCACCTGGAAGTACTAGTTTCTCATAAGAATATTACAATCCATAATGACTTTGTACACATGAATGTGAATCTGAATTACACTGCAGATCCATGTGGAAATATATCAAATAGTTGTCCATGGCCATGACTAGGCAATACAAAGAGGACATATGCCATAGGTTGTCATAGTCAAGAACAAGGAATAGTGAAATCCAGTCTCAAAATCAACTGAAGATATTTGTATACAATGGAGTACAATCTGATCTCCCGTGAGAAGTCTTATAGGTATTGGTCCATTGAAAGACAATAACTAATTAGGAATGTTGCTACTGTAAGCTTTCTACACTATCCTCTGAAGTTGCAAGTCTACATCATGTGAAAAGAGGAGTTGAGGTCGAACACAATGAGACTTCATTTGATTACCAATCATTAAGGTATATTGTTAACAAATGTGAGACAACCCATCGATAATGAAAGTAGGTATCAAAGCACCGAGTACATTCTACAAGTGTGAATAAGGGTGTTGAGGTAGAACACTTGAAGAATCCATCGATTAGGAGACATTCATGTATTCCCAACTATCGATGGTGAGAGAACCTGCCACTGATGATTGCAAGCCTCTAGGTACTCATAGGACTCTAGGTCTCATTTCTAGAATAGATGAGTTGAATTCGATGGAAGGATACTCGTTGAAAGCAGAGCATTAGGGCATCTCTTATCATCCAGGACAAGGTACAAAGCAATAGCTTGATGATTAGGAGGATCTCAGATGAATGGGATGTTCATGAACCAATGACCCTGTGCATCCGTCGCATGCACCAGATGAAAGTAGTGCACAAAAGAGACCCTCTGAATAGCAGCCAATAAGGAAAATTGTCAAAATAGGCGAGGAAACCACCAATAAGGCTAATGGAATCCAAGACATTGCATGAATCCCAATGTGTGAATAGATTTATTTATGTCGAACACAAGGGAAACCCCCCAGTTAGCGACCAATGAGGAAATTTCATATGTTGGGTTCAAGGCTACCTACCCATAATGAAAGTAGACCGAGGGTGCACGGTAGGACAACAACTTCATGTGACTCGGAGATACATTGATGGTATCGCCAACATGCAAAATCAAGAGTTCTGAGAAATGGTCAACATAGGCTTATATACTTCCTTTGAACAAGAGCATGAGACATATGGATAACTGAGGCAGCACAGACTTGATGATAAAAATTTGTGATGCAGGAGGCATCAACAAACTCTCCATACGGACTAGAATAGAATTTGAAGAAGTAAAATCTAAGTAATAAGCTCATCTTCCTAAGTGTTGGGTATGTGTTATATTCTTTGCATGAGTAGTAGTGTCTGAGCATTTGCACCAGGCATGCAGGGGGGTTCGGGGGCAGCACCCCCAAAAAAAATTTTCACACCGGGACGACATATTTCCGGGACCACATGATATTTAGGTGGTTTTTTCGGCACATGGTTTTTTGCCGATGGTTTTCTATTTCCGGTTAAGGAATTAGGGTTTTGGAATAATCCAGGTCATTGGGTTAGGTTTTTGGATGCCGCTGGCTCCTATATGTATATTGTATTGTAAACAATGTAACACAATGTATGAATATAATATATGTTGGTTTTCCCGGTTTGGGTTTCCAGGTGAAAAATCTCTATGTAATGTTTGTATTTGCCATTGTATCTTTTATGTTATTTTCTGAATATCAGTTTGCAGTAGATATTGTACAAGGTTAGAATTTACACTAAGGTCATGCTAAACACAAACTTTGGATGAAAATGGACTCAAAATTTTATGCTCTATTCAAAGGCGACACGACTGTTGCCAATATGAGATAATATTCTTTTTCCGCCCATCTTTTTTTGGTTTTTCCATAGGCAAAGAAATGTTATGATAGAGGATCGGAAAGGAGTGTCTCAAGTAAGCAACTAGTTCCAAGTAGCAGAACATAACTATGCTCAATGCAAGGAAGTGCATGCAGGGCATGGACACTCGGGGGGATTTTCCTCTACGGGTACAGGGTGTCAAACTGCAAAGGATATATAGAAGGGACTGCTTGGATAGTGATGCAAATTGTGGAGGTAAGAGGCTTATAACAAGAAAGCAGGAACCAACAATAGGCTCAATAATGCAAGTAGGATGATGGAATGCAATTACAACTTAACTCCAAAAAATGTCATTTTTCGTAGATTTAGTCCCCTAGGACAGAAAAAGTATAAAATAATACCCAAGAGAACTCTTCTAGCCAATGGTGACTAGAGTATTCATTTTTCGTAATTAGTGTACTTGGTTGGGAAAAGGGTTAAAATTAAACCAAATAGACGTCCTTTCAAAACCATTTAACGAGTGTGAAAGAGACAAGTTCACTTGACAATATTTTTGTTTTTTTGGGAGTCAGAAAAGAGCTTAACCAAGACTCGGGGGGGAGTCCCATAGGTAATGGTCAGAATTATTGTGAGTAATAAAATGCGGTTTGAACGCAAAGTCATATTGGGACTATAAGGAACTCTCTTTCCAATGGAATAACTTTTGCATGGGAACCAAATGACACAAAGGTTCTAACTAGGGAAACCATGTTTGGTAAGTCTCTGCCACTTAATAATGACACTTCTAATAGCAGTGAGAAGGTTTTGTGTCGCTAATAAATGGGTTCATACCTAGGTTGTATGGATCACGATCATAGGAAGATGCAAGAATGCAAAATGGAGTAAAAACCTATCATGTATGTCGGTGAAAGAATATACATGCTGAAGGCATGAATGAGATGTACGACATTGGAAACCGTAAAAAATCCTGGACAAAACCACTAAAAACCAAGTCTTTCCACTGCGTTATTAGTCCATAAGGTCAAAAAATAGCAAAGAACTATAGAAAGTGGGTAAAAAAATTATACTAATAGGAAAAATAGAACATTTTATCATACCATTTGAGTTTTTTCACCCACATAATGTGTTTTAGGCCATTTTTCCCACGATATTCAAGTGTCAATTGTGAGAGCTACGATCAACAGAATCAACAACCGTCTGGACCAAGTAAGCGCCCATCCCCTCTCCTTCAATTTCAATGGTTTAAATTCCAGTTTTACTCCCCATTTTTTTAGTATAAGAGGGCATTATATGGAAACTAGGGTGTACGTGGGTGACAGATCATCGGGTCGTGTATATGACCCCATATACACGAGCAAAGTGAAGCCTGAACATGTATATGAAGCCCTATATGTGACTATTATCAATTTAGCCCGCATACAAGTCCGTGAACAAGATTTTGAGAGGGGTTTAACTCAAAAAATGGTTTCTCCTTTGCAGGATAGTTATTGAATGGAGGGAAAGGGAGCATGAGGAGATAAATGCGGCAGTGGGAAGATATGGAAGGGCCCAACAAGATTTAAAATAATGTAGCCTTTATAAATTTTGGGCTCTCAAAGGAATGAGTGCTCAAGTGAGGTTACTCTAGTTACTCGTAAACTACTGGGATCCAGAGACACAGTCCTTCAATCTTGATGGGAAACCATGGAGGATTGAAGTGGACGATATATACTTTATCACAGGATTGTCTCGTTGGGGTGAGGTAGTGAATCTCAAGGCCCGAGGGGCTGAGAGTGGTATGGCTATGGAGGAGTACATTACCAGCCACTGCGTTGCAGGCATAGATAAAGTAGGGAGCCAACTCCCTATCAGAGCGATAAAGAACCTGAGTCTAAAGATTAGTTTTCTTATACTCACACGGATTTTAGGGTTGGCCTTATTGCACCAGGCATCAAGGCCATTCATGTTCTACAAGGTGTTGGCAAATATTTAACAGACAGTTAACAAATAGCGAATGCTTGTCATTGATAGCAACAGTGAAGATGACATGAGAGAAACAAGTTTGTAATTGACAGTCAAACAGAAGATAAGTACAGAGAGGTGAATGATCGAAAGCAGTGAAAGATCGAAGGCAGCGAATGATCGAAAGCAGCGCATGAGCGAAAGTTTGAGAAGAAGAATCTCTGATTGTTGAAGAGGGAGACAGATCTTAGCCATCAGATCCAAGCGCAGGGTCCGACCACCGTTGGATCGAGGAGAACCTGCACGGTCTTTAAAGAGAAGGGAGAAGAGGGCGTAATCGCAATATGAAAAATCGTGATGAAATCTGAGCCTTCAAATCTAACTTTGATCTGGACCATTGATTTTCTTCATGGAGTATCGGGGATCGGGACTTTGAAGTGACAAGAACACTTGAAAACAAGAATGCCGAAATCGCGATATGCGATATGGCGATTCAATCACAGCCGTTAAATCAAGCTTGGATCTGGACCGTAGATGTAACTCCATATCGGAGTTTCGGGGATCGCGACATCAAGAGGAAACGAAACAAAAGCAACAGAAATCCCAATTTAGCGACATGCGATATCGCGATTCAATCGTAGCCATCAAGACAAGATCCGATCTGGACCATTGATCTAATCCCTTATCGGAGTTTCACAAATTGCGATATGGAGCGGCAGAAGAAACTATGCAACTTTTACGAAATTGCGATAGGCGAAATCGCGATGTAACAACGACCGTCAGATCAAGAAGTGATCTGGACCATTGATTCGACTTCTTTACTGAATGTCGAGAATCGGGAATTCGAGTTGATGAAAACACCGATCATCCAGAGTGTCGAAATCGCGATGAGTAATATCCCGACCTAACATGAACCGTCAGATCTAGATATAATCTGGATCGTTGATCTAATTTCATTATGGAATTTCGCAGATTGGGATTTGGAGGTGACAAGAACATTGAACATAAGGAATTACGAATTCGCGATATGTGAAATCGCAAAAGCACCTTTCACATAAAGCCTTGGTCACAACCCTTGGTCACGGGAAGAGAAGGAGTCAGTCCAGATAAGCTCCAATTCAGAGTTTCGGAGAGCACGATGTGAAAGTGTCAAGAAACTTGGGCAAAGGAATGCCGAAATGTCGAAACCCAAATTAAAGGAAAGATTTATAAAAGTCATCCTACGGTGTGGATAAGACTTGAATGAGATCTAAGGGTTACTGTTTCTTCACACACAGGTAACTCATCAGTTACGATTCTGCTAAACAAAACGGATTCTTGATTACGAATCAGTTATTATTTCAGTTGCTAAGACAGGTGTCCTTGGTCTGCCTATTGGAAGGTGAAGTGGAACCGTCAAGGTTGTGTGTATAAAAGAAAATGAGAGAGACGGAATTAGGTTGGCTGTTCTGGATGAAAAAGAAGGAAACAGTAAGAAAGGAGATATGAGAAGATGCGTAGTATGAAATTTTAACAGAGGTACAGAGTGAGATGAAATGTAGCAGAACGATAGGAAGAGCAGAAGTAGAGAAGAATGACAGAAAGAGAAGAAAAAGAGCAGAATGACAGAAGAATGTAGCAGAACGATAGGCAGAGCAGACCTGCTAAACGGACAGAGGAAGAGAAGAATTGCAGAACAATTTGTTGAAGATCAGATTTACAGAACAAAGAAAGAATGGTAAGAAGTGATTTATCTGCATAAATTGTCTATGTATTTATCCTTTCGTATTTAAGGGTGGTTGGGAGGTGCTCGAGAGGACTGTTGTCCTCATAAGTTCAAGTGGGTGATTGAACACATGAAATTGTAGCTTCCATCTGGTTGTAGCCAGAGAAACCAGGGTGGCAGGGTTGTGCTAGGGAGAACAAGTGTTCTCTGTTATACAGGTTGGAGCCTGTGTAACGGGAAGTTGGTGCTTCCATCCAGTTGGTGCTGGAATATTCAAGAAGTTGGTGCTTCCATCCAGTTGGTGCTGGAATATTCAGGAAGTTGGTGCTTCCATCCAGTTGGTGCTGGAACATTTAGGAAGTTGGTGCTTCCATCCAGTTGGTGCTGGAATATTCAGGGAGTTGGTGCCTCCTTCTAGTGGGTGCGTGCTAGAGAAACCAGAGAGTTGGTGTTCTCAAACAAGTTGCAGCCTCACATTGAGTTGGTGCTCAATTATAGATGATGTACAGAACTTAAAAGACTGCCTATCATTTCGAAGAAGAAGAGGTTTTTTCCCTTTATGGGTTTCCTCGTGAAAAATCTGTCTCTGTGTATACTTTATGTGTGACTGTTGTTCTTTACCTTTACTGTCCATATGTTGTATATTTTTGATGACCACATGAGGAAATTTTAATAATGTTTTAACAGACTTAATATTGTTTAAGCTCACATACAACTAATTCACCTCCCCTCTCAGTTGTATTAATAATTTCAACAATTGGTATCAGAGCAGGTTCCTTTTATTTAAAGGTAGACCTGTAAGCTTAAACATGACAAGTCATGAAGGGACTTTGGCCTCTAAGCCCCCTCTGTTTGATGGAACAAATTTTGCCTTCTGGAAGATTAGAATGAGAACATACTTAATGGCCTTGGGTGTTGATGTTTGGGATGTAGTAGAG
>ML777042.1:1054873-1093877 GCA_009831015.1 Picea engelmannii
CCTTTTGGATACCTTCGTCAAAAGTTGGGGGTTATAATCTCTGGTGTTTAATCTGTTCACCTGGTCAGGGGGAGTACTTATTGAATATCTGGTGTATTCCCAAGATGCTTATAGTCGACAGGGGGAGTATGTTTTTGCAACAGATCAGGGGAATAATGTTTCTTCTTTGACATTGATGTTAAAGGGGGAGAAAGGAGCAGGAGAGAAGATCTGAATACATGTGGGTACTTGGAAGATCTAAATACATGTGGGTGCTTGTGTTGCCATCAATGCCAAAGGGGGAGATTGTTGGCAAATATTTAACAGACAGTGAATGCTTGTCATTGATGGCAACAGTGAAGATGACATGAGAACAACAAGTTTGTAATTGACAGTCAAACAGAAGATAAGTACAGAGAGGTGAATGATCGAAAGCAATGAAAGATCGAAGGCAACGAATGATCGAAAGCAGCGCATGAGCGAAAGTTTGAGAAGAAGAATCTCTTATCGTTGAAGAGGGAGACAGATCTCAGCCGTCAGATCCGAGCGCAGGGTCCGACCACCGTTGGATCGAGGAGAACCTGCACGGTCTTTAAAGAGCAAGGAGAAGAGGGCGTAATCGTAATATGAAAAATCGCGATGAAATCTAAGCCTTCAGATCTAACTTTGATCTGGACCGTTGATTTTCTTCATGGAGCATCGGGGATCAGGACTTTGAAGTGACAAGAACACTTGACAACAAGAATGCCGAAATCGCGATATGCGATATGGCGATTCAATCACAGCCATTAAATCAAGCTTGGATCTAGACCGTAGATGTAACTCCATATCGGAGTTTTGGGGATCGCGACATCAAGAGGAAAAGAAACAAAAGCAACAGGAATCTCGATTTCACGATATGTGATATCGCGATTCAATCGCAGCCGTCAAGACAAGATCCGATCTGGATCGTTGATCTAATCCCTTATCGGAGTTTCGCGAATCGCGATATGGAGAGGCAGAAGAAACTATGCAACTTTTACGAAATTGCGATAGGTGAAATCGCGATGTAACAACGACCATCAGATCAAGAAGTGATCTGGACCATTGATTCGACTTCTTTACTGAATGTTGAGAATCGGGAATTCGAGTTGATAAAAACACCGATCGTCCAGAGTGTCGAAATCGCGATGAGTAATATCCCAACTTAACATGAACCGTCAGATCTAGATATAATCTGGATCGTTGATCTGATTTCATTATGGAATTTCGCAGATCGATATTTGGAGGTGACAGGAACATTGAACATAAGGAATTACGAATTCGTGATATGCGAAATCGCGAAAGCGCCTTTCACATAAAGCCTTGGTCACAGCCCTTGGTCACGGGAAGAGAAGGAGTCAGTCCAGATAAGCTCCAATTCAGAGTTTCGGAGAGCGCGATGTGAAAGTGTCGAGAAACTTGGGCAAAGGAATGCCGAAATGCCAAAACCCAAATTAAAGGCAAGATTTATAAAAGTCATCCTACGGTGCGGATAAGACTTGAATGAGATCTAAGGGTTACTGTTTCTTCACACACAGGTAACTCATCAGTTACGATTCTGCTAAACAAAACAGATTCTTGATTGCGAATCAGTTATTATTTCAGTTGCTAAGACAAGTGTCCTTGGTCTGCCTATTGGAAGGTGAAGTGGAACCGTCAAGGTTGTGTGTATAAAAGAAAATGAGAGAGACGGAATTAGGTTGGATGTTCTGGATGAAAAAGAACGAAACAGTAAGAAAGGAGATATGAGAAGATGCGTAGTATGAAATTTTAACAGAGGTACAGAGTGAGATGAAATGTAGCAGAACGACAGGCAAAGCAGAAGTAGAGAAGAATGACAGAAAGAGCAGAAAAAGAGCAGAATGACAAAAGAATGTGATGCAGAGCAGACCTGCTAAACGTACAGAGGAAGAGAAGAATTGCAGAACAATTTGTTGAAGATCAGATTTACAGAACAGAGAAAGAATGGTAAGAAGTGATTTATCTACATAAATTGTCTATGTATTTATCCTTTCATATTTAAGGGTGGTTGGGAGGTGCTCGGGAGGACTGTTGTCCTCATAAGTTCAAGTGGGTGCTTGAACACATGAAGTTGTAGCTTCCATCTGGTTGTAGCCAGAGAAACCAGGGTGGCAGGGTGGTGCTAGGGAGAACAAGTGTTCTCTGTTATATAGGTTGGAGCCTATGTAACGGGAATTTGGTGCTTCCATCCAGTTGGTGCTGGAATATTCAGGAAGTTGGTGCTTCCATCCATTTGGTGTTGGAATATTCAGGAGGTTGGTGCTTCCATCCAGTTGGTGCTGGAACATTCAGGAAGTTGGTGCTTCCACCCAGTTGGTGCTGGAATATTCATTGGTGCCTCCTTCTAGTGGGTGCGTGCTAGAGAAACAAGAGAGTCGGTGCTCTCAAACAAGTTGCAGCTTGTAAAACAGAGGTTGCAGCCTCACATTGAGTTGGTGCTCAATTATAGATGATGTACAGAACTTAAAAAACTGCCTATCATTTCGAAGAAGAAGAGGTTTTTTCCCTTTATGGGTTTCCTCGTGAAAAATCTGTCTCTGTGTATACTTTATGTGTGACTGTTGTTCTTTACCTTTACTGTCCATATGCTGTATATTGTTGATGACCACATGAGGAAATTTTAATAATGTTTTAAAAGACTTAATATTGTTTAAGCTCACATACAACTGATTCACCCCCCCTCTCAGTTGTATTAATAATTTCAACACAAGGTGTATTGTTTAAGAACCATTGTTTATGACAGGTGTACCTCATTGCTGGCTAACATGAAGAGACAGTTGACGGATTGCAAACAAGGGCGAATGAGAAATTTCGGATTTGTATCCATACTTTGTAGTTTTTTATTTGAGAGGGTTCCAGGTTTGAGCCCTAGAGTAGAGATTACTCCACATGGATTGCACAATCCATCCATGTCATGGTGGACCGACGTGATGAAGCGGCTAGGAGGTGGTACGGTGCCAACCCCCTACAATGATGAGTTCTTTTTCTGGTGGCGCCAACAGGTCATAGCCATTGACGATTATCCTTACGGAGGGACTGACTACAAAGGGGATCCTAACATGCCTTTGCCACCAGGTTCTACCTATGGTGATATTGGTAAGAAATTATTTTATTTATTTCATTTTTTTGTGTGTTTTTCAATTTTGATAAAGGAAAAAGAAAAACGCAAATATTTTTGCATGGTATCAAGTATTAACAATTGCTTTGTTACACAGACATAGGTACACGACGACTAGAGGGATTCCCACGACATCAGTGAAGGGGCTGAGGAGACGAGCTAGTAGGCGAGGACGTGGAGAGATTTTTATAGAATGTGCAGGGAACCTATCTCGATTGACACACAGGATTCCTATGGTCCAAGTGGAGGATCTGCCAAAGGCGATGCAACGGCAGGTGGTGGGTGTACCCCATGCGTGGGTGTGAGTCTTCCGACATCTTGCAAACGACATAGTGTGCTATCATGAT
Source organism: Picea engelmannii (assembly GCA_009831015.1). Taxonomy (NCBI): domain Eukaryota; kingdom Viridiplantae; phylum Streptophyta; class Pinopsida; order Pinales; family Pinaceae; genus Picea; species Picea engelmannii. Next base: position 1,058,360 of record ML777042.1, read on the forward strand.
ACACATCTAGCACCACAGGGGTAGATGCTATTGTTCCAGAGTCTATACTTAAGGCTTAGAAGTACAATGTCTAGGCATCTGAAAGTGGGTAAAGGGTAGAGAAGAGAGAAACGTCAACCTTCGACAAGGGAAACTAGGGAAGATTTATGTGTTAGCGTTGTCTAGCATCCAACTGTTCCTGGATGTTTATATCCTGTTCAATCGCTGCCCATGAACGTTCGAGTTCAACCCAGGCAGTGGTTGTTTTAAGAATGGTATCGAAAAGGTTTAAGGCAATGTGCATTTGATTTGATAATCCGGGTTCGATATTGAGTTGTGTTGGTACAGGGACATTCATGGAGGAACAGTAAAATAAGAAAACTTCAGGGGGAATTTAAGTGCTATCTCAATTCAGTCGTATAAAAGAGAGTTTACGGTTTCAGGAATAAAAATGGGGTGCAAATCAAAGGCTCTTTCCCGTAACTGGGTTATATTTTAATAAAAATGTATGAGGTGGGAGAAAACATTTAGTTGTTTATCTAGTAAGGCTCCTATCAAGGGAGAATCTCACATATAAACAGAAGAAGAAGAATGTGAAGAAAAAACCCAATGAAGCATAAAATATATATAGAATTCTGAAAGTGTTGACTGGTCTTATACCTATTGATAGCTAGTACAGAGGAAAAACAGTAAACAATATAGAAAACTAAAATTCATTCACTATAGTAGAGGTTTCACTAAATTATAGCGAACCATTCATCATATACGAATATGAAATGAAACGAAATATGAGATACAAGAAAACAAACTCATAACACAGTCGTGACGAAATTGAGAATCTTCGGATTTGCTTTATATTAACTCTCAAAATGTAAAACCTATGTTACAATCGACACAAAAAGGTCCAGCCTCTTTTCTTTCTTTCTATGGTATATTTATACAGTTTTACAATAAGATGGAATCTCAATTGTTGCAAAATTTTCAGTTATGATAGGGAGGAAAGCAATCGCTCCATTTCTTCTTCTCTATCTTTATTTAGTGCTAGAAGCTTGTCCTCACGCGTGCTTGGTACAGGTGACACATCTTTCAACCAGCCGAGATATCAGCCTTGACGGTTTTGCTTGACAATTGGCTTCAAAAGAGTAACAATCTCGGGCTAATTGTGGCAACCTGTCTTCCATCTGTCTGTCTATGATGTCGATAGCGCATAATTGCACACTTGGTTTAATCATACATTTATCTATTTGGACTATGTCTGCCATGAACTTCACAGGGTGCGAAACCCAATCTCTCATTAAGCTAGACATAGTCTTGTCATACTGCACACATTCCTTCTGTTTGAACTCTTCCAAGAATTCAACAGCATATGTAAGGTCGGAAGCTGTGGGCAACTTGTACATAGCTTGCAGATGTTCAAGTCTAAAAGTTCCGATGGTGACCTTCTGCTCATTCATGATGGTTCCGGTTAATATGTCCACATGGTCTAATGCCCATCGGACCATATCATAATAGGGGAGCAATCATGGCCTGGCCGCTACTTTATGCATTCTCGATTGAATGACGATCTTATATTTGGTGGTTATGTCGTCTTTTTCATTGTCACTGGAATCATCGGAATAATCCACTAATTCAGCCTGCAGAACATCAAAAACGAACGACCAGTTCGGGACAGAGTCGACACTTCGAGGTGAAGTATCAACGATGTTGTTCGAACCTTGTCCCGAAACCTCAACGCTGGCTTTAAATGCTTTTCGCGGGGCCATGACGGGAGATCTTGCTTTAGCTCTTCTGCGATAAAAATATGTATACATACAGAAGTTAGCTTGCTGAGAAAGTGTGCTCTGCGTAATATAGAAATGAATTTGTTATAACGAATAACATCTCTATATATTCGAAAACTCGGTACTTTTTAGAACAGATCTGTCAAATCATGTTTAGAAATAAATTTAGCAATAAAAACCCAATCTTTATTTGTCGATTCGCCTTATTTCTTATTAATGCCATAAATTTTGGCGGTTCGAAATGTCAGTTGGCGTAAGGAAGAATTAAGACTGCTTCGTAAATTGTGCAAGCATCAAAACACAGAAGATATTGATTTAGCTTAATTAATCCAGTTTTACCGAAGTTAATTAATCTTTTGGTACTCGTTGTATCGAGAATTTTTGCTTTAACCCTTTGAACCTCTAACACCTGAAATTGCGATGATTGACTTTGGTTAATAAAAAAATAATTGTGATTAGGTGCTTAATTAATTACGTAATTATTTATATCGCCATATCGTGACTTGGAGCTTCAAAGGTATAACTTCCGGGAAGTTTGCATGCCGAGTCGCGAAACCGCGAAATCGCGACGATACGCTTTAATTAAAAGGGAGGATAAAAATGGATTAAGTGTTTAATTAATTATGTTTGTATCTTTATCGCGACTTTGCAACTCGGGCTTAGACAGTGTAGCTTTTTAAAAGAGAACATGTCGAGTGACGAATTTCCGAAAGAACTTAACCATGGCTTATCTTTTACCTTTAATCTGTACACGGGTTACTAACATAAGGACTTCGTGGTTTCAGCTATCGGGGTTACGAAAATAAGACTTTTGGATTTAGTGAACGCCGAGGCGCGAAAACCCGATGATGTTTAATCGTGATTTAGGAAAATTTTACTCCCGTTACTGCCCTGGGTAAAAATTTTAAAGCGATTTTGTTGTTTCATTGCTCGGGACTTGTGAACTACGTGATTTATAGCATCCAACATACGAAATCCCGAGGTAGAACAAAAGGGGGAAATTTTTTTGCCGAAAAGTAGAACTCGCCTCGAGAGTACAATAATTATCGCTGCTTGCATGATAAGACTTCAGAGATTTGAAACCTTAGGTGGAAAATACGAGAACCATCTTTCGATTTCGAGCATTAAGACATGAAATTCGAGACGGGTTAGAAAAAACAAAGGTGGCTCCAACATAGGCTCCAACTAGGGATCTTGTTTTCTTGTAAGACGGGAAGAACAGTAGACCACGTGTCGATATTGGGTAAATGGAGTCAATGGCTTCAATCAGGCGAAAAGGTTCATGAGAACAAGGTATCGAAGGGGAAAGAGACTTCATTTTTTACCTTGAAAATATTTTCAAACTCAGATACTCTTTTTAAACTTAGTTGTAGTCCCTTTCACGACTTTCCCTTTCCTGTTACTAAAATCAGGTCTGCCTTAAGAAAATCAAAACAGTGCTAGGAGACCCAACAGATCTTGTGGCTATCAGCTTGCATCAAAAGAAGAAGATTATATGTTTTTAATCAGGAAGCCCCGTCTAAACTTGGGATGTAGATCAGGTTTTTAAAAAGAATTGGTTACCAGATTAGAGTGATATTCATGTATAACAGCCTTACAGATATCTCATATATTGTTTCATTGCCAGCGATCCTGTTCAGTACCCCGGTGAAGTTATCTAGCCCATTTTACTGAATTTCCTTTCACCACTTCGGAATATATTTGTGCATTTAAATGCTGAGACGAGGGCAATCATTTATGAATTTCCTTTCATCATCTCTTGGACTAGATGGGGGTAATCATTTCTGAATTTCCTTTCACCACCTGTCTTATAATTTGCTTTTTAGAGCACGAAGATGGGGGCAATCAGTTTGTATCAGGGCTGATATCTGTGCAATATTTTGCATTATAGGTCTGTCAACTTACTTTGATTACTCGGTACCAACCTTCCCTTGACCTTCACAACACCTTTGTTCTCAGGGAAAAAAGGGAAAATAACTTTCTTAGGGCATTCTACTTGAGCAAGCCTCAATCCTCCGATATTGTTGAAAAACCTAGGAAAGTTAGGATCACTTTAAGCTTCCCTTCGTTTAGCAAGGGATCGAGGAGTTGTGCAGACCTGCTTTCTTTCCACAATCTGTTTTGAAGCTCACGAGGTTGAAACGAAAACTCTTATCCCTTCTTATACGAAATGGAAAGATGTTGACTTTTTAAAAGGTAAACTCGAAGATAAAAAAGGGTGACAGGTAGTGACTTATGGACCAAAAATACAGAGGTCAAAAATTCAAAACTGACTCTTGTAGATCTTTTTCGGGGGTACTTTACTTCAGCTGACTGCTTTTAATTTGAGTGAAACGTTTAATTTGTCTTATTTTTTCGTAGACGATCAAACAAAGAAACAACTCTGTTATTTATCAGTTCAGACGATGTTGTTGTTTGAATGAGGTTACCTCGATTTTCTTTAATAGTCCTTTAGAACATGTCTTTTAGGAAATCTCATCTTTACCTTTTCGTTTCAATTACTTTGCACAATATCAAAAATCTTGGGTATCACCTGTTTAAGCTGATTTATTTTTGACACCAACTTTCGGTTTACTTCTCCTGCTTGTTTTGTGTGCAGTTGGAATCCTGTAAGAGGCAAATACGAAGGTTATCGGGGCTATCCGAAAGGTGTCGAAAGTTCATGAAAGAAAAATAAAATCAAAAGCGATGCGTAAATGAAAAATATATATATAATATATATAAGTATACAAAATTTCTTCTTTTTTTTTTTTTTTAGGCGACTGTTATGTCATATAATGCTTCAGATAATGCCCGTTGACAGGGGTGTTGAGGATTTCACCGTCTATATTCTCTAGTAGGAAAGAATTTTTTCCCTCCAGAGCCGAGACTCTGAATGGCCCATACTAGAGGTGGTCAAATTTACCATGTTTTTTTGCTTCTTCCCTTCTTGCATCCCACCTTAATACTAAATCACCTGGGAGGAAATCTTTGTCCTTTGCTCTGCGGTCGAATAATGCCTTCATGTCATCTTGGTATTTCTGCAACTTTTCATCTACTTCGACCCTATGTTGTTGAACCTCAATCAGTTGATTTATCCTCCTAGTGACATGATTGGGTTCTTCATTTTGATCTTGCCATAACTTCATCACTGGAAGCGCTAGGTTTATAGGTAGCACAACATATGTCCCGTATACCATTTGAAAAGGTGAAATGCCGATAGACCTTTTTGTTCTTATGCGATTCACCCACAATGCGTATTTTAAGTGCACATGCCAAGACCTTTTGTTTTCATCCAATACTTTCTTGATTATATTTACCAGGCTCTTGTTAGATGACTCAGACAATCCATTTCCCTGGGGGTAATACGTTGTGGAATGGCCAAGAATGATGTTATACTTTTGATAGAAGCTGATCATAGCCATAGATTTAAAGGCTTGGGCATTGTTTGTAACTATCTTTCAAGGGCAACCAAATCTAGACAAAATGTTGTCTTCTAAGAAGTTGATTACCACCGAGTTTGTTGCCCTTTTGGTTGGAATGGCTTCCACCCATTTAGTAAAATAATCTGTTGCGGTTAAGATCCACTTGTGTTGAGCACTGGAATGGGGATTAATCTCACCTATGAATTCTAGACCCCATTGCTGAAATGGGGCTTCAGCTTTGACTGGAACTAAAGGCAGTGTCGGGAGCTTCTGTTTACCTGCAAATAGTTGACAAGGGTTGCAGGCTCGGACTTTGGCATTAACGTCTGAGAAAACTTTTGGCCAGTAGTACCCAGCCCTCAGAATTTTGTAAGATGTAGCTCTCCAAGCGTGATGCCCCCCATAGACTCCCTCATGAAATTTGTCTATAACCCACTGAGTTTCCAATTCGACTAAACAGACTAACAGGAAACCGAGTGGATCTTTCCAATATAGCTGACTTTCAGTGATACAATATTTAACCGCATGAAGTTTTAAAGTCCTGGCTTTTGATGGCGATAGCTCATTTGGGCATTTTAGAGTTAGCGGGTATGATACTATGTCTCTGTACCAGCCTGATGATATGAACTTCTCTTCGATCTTGTTTGGACATGTTTTCTCATTCAACTCGTTTAGGTTCATGTCTTCGTCACCTTCCTACAGGCAATTGATACCTAGGGCTCTGAAATTCGACTCAGCTAAGAGTTTGGCCAGGCCTTGTCCTTTTATCAATTTGGTTGGTTTGACTTCCAGATCAAATTCTTGGATTTTGGTGAGCCATCGCCCTCTTTTTCCATCGTTGTCTGGTTGTACCAAAATATCTTTCATAGAACTGGTAGGTACGTACGCAATTATCTTGGAGTGTAGTACATACGTTCTGAATGCCTTTAATGCTTTTACCATGGCGTATGCTTGTTTTTCTATTATATCATACTTCGATTCTGCGTCTCTAAGGCTCTTGCTGAAAATCGATCGGTTGTTCGAAACCTTCTTCGTTCTTTTGTACGAGCACCGTGGCAATAGTGTGTTCGGAGGCAAATGAGAAAATAAGAAAATATTTTAGATAGTCGGGGCTCGCTAACACAGGTGCCTCGCTTATGACTTTCTTAATATGTGCGAACGAGGCTTTAGCCTCGGTTGTCCATTTTACTTCGTTGTCCTTTTTCAACATACCTGTGATCAGTTTTACAATCTCAGCGAAATTCGGGATAAATCTTCGTAAAAAAATTATTCTTCCTAAGAAAGATTGAATCTCTTTTACATTTCTGGGAATATTTATAGTATCTATCGCTTCAATCCTCTTAGGATCAATCCCGATTCCATCCCTAGATACGATATGACCCAAAAGCTTACCTTCCCGCATGGCGAAATGTGATTTCTTTGGATTTAAAGATAGACCAAACCTGTGGCATTTTTTGAAAGTCTGTTTAAGATGTATCAAGTGTTCTTCGTCGGTTTTAGAGAAAACCATCAAATCGTTGAGATAAATGACTATGAACTTATCCCTTTCACCGATGAAAGCGATGTCCATAGCGCGCTGGAACGTGGCCCCTGCATTCATCAAACCAAAAGGCATTTTATCATACATGAACGTACCCCATGGTGTAGTGAAAGCGGTTTTTTCTCTATCTTTTTCATTCATGGTGATTTGATTATAACCAGAGAACCCGTCAATCATAGACATTTGGTTGGCTCCAACTACCTTTTCTAGCACATGGTCCATTTTGGGCAACAGATAGTTGTCCTTAAGAGACGACTTATTTAGATTTCTGAAATCCACACACAGTCTGATTTCCCCATTCTTTTTCCTAACCGGGACCAGGTTTGCTACCCAGTCTGAATATCTCAGAGGTATTATTATTTCCGCGTCTAAAAGTTTCTTAACTTCTTTTTCGATCACAGGTAACAAAATGGGGTTGATCTGTCTAAGATTTTGCCTAAATGGTTTGACCCCGGGCTTTAGAGGTATCTTGTGATCAATTACGGAAGTGTAGTAAGTCCTTAACTCATCATAAGACCAAGTGAAGACATCCTTATACTGTCTGAGTAGGTCTTTATACTTAATTTTTATTTCGGGAGGGAGGAATTTGGATATTTTTACCATCCTGGATTCTTCTTTGGTACTATATCACAATCCTCCACTTCTTCTGGTTGGGGTTGTAAGGCAGATTTTACAGGTATGTCGTTTTGATCAAAAAGTCTTTCCAGAGGAATCAATCCTTTCGGAATCTGGTTGTTTTTAAGGACCAGCATGCGATGATTTGCAATTTTGTCTTGAAATATTTGAGGATCTTCCCCTTCTTGCATGATCCATATATTGTCATTTTGGTTTTCTTGATCTGTGTGGATTTCGGAAAAAGCACCTATTGCTTCAAGAAACTTCTTAATTTGCTCATCATATTCAAAAACCTGCCAGTGCTGGATGTTATCCAGTATAGATGGTCTGTGTCTGATTTCTATGTGATACTTCAATTTGAAAGTTGTGGGAGGAGAGAAAGTTGAACCTGCTTTAGCTAATGCATCAGCATGTAAGTTCTCTGTGCGTGGGATGAAGTGGACATTTACGGACGAGAAAAAATTTTCCATCAAATCCCAGGCACAATTCCTGTATGATCTTAATCTGGGATGCTTTGCTTGGTACTGTCGATTTATTTGTTTGACTATTAACTCTACATCTTCGTATACCTCTAAGTTATTTATTTTTAGCTTCCTGGCAGCCTCTAATCCTAAGACCAACGCTTTGTATTCACATACGTTGTTAGTATAATCTATATCCCATTGCATTTTGTAGGAAAAAGGAACAACGAACTTTCCCTCGGGAGCCACTAAAAGCACTCCTGCACCATCCCCTTCACAATATGAGGCACCGTCAAAAAACATTTTCCAGACACCGGTGCTACACAGATCTTTTTTCATGTAACCTGACTCTTCCTACTCTATATTGTTTTCCTCTGGACAACTATCTAAACCGTCATCAAAAGATAAGATACAATTTTCTAAATCTTGATCCGCAATGTAAATAGGGAAATTGTTCGGGTTTTGAGGGTCGCTTACTGTATATGCTAACCTCGTTTCTCTATACAATCGAGTAAATTGCCCACCAAACACAGGTATTGTGGCGAACGTCATATCCAGTTGAAGAGAACCCCTCGGCTTGGCTCCCCATGACCTAGACAACAGTAAGCCATACTTAGGGGGAATATCAGCAATAACCACATCCATCAAGATACTCTTAATCGGGACCTGTGCAAGGGTAACTACTAAATCCTTTATCATTCCCATACACTTAACCCTTCTCGATTCAAAATAGTAAAGATCTCCGTAAGGTCTGGTGATCTGGAGACCCAACTTGTCCATAATAATTTTAGGCATAATGTTATGGGAGGCTCCGGAGTCTAACATGCAATTATGTAGCAATTGATCATATACATTTAAAGTCATATAAAAGGGAGCAATAGTGTTTTTGGCCCCTTCAAAATGTGGACCAAAAGTGATGTTAGATTTGTCATCTTCCAGTTTTAAAATGTCAGACTGGCTTTCTAGCTCTGAGACACCCATCACTTTGGTAATCTGCTTCCGATAAACGGGGTTTTTTGCTAATTCTACCAAAGGGATTGGTATCTTAATTTTATTTATCTCGTTTTCAAAATTGAAAACTCCGCTCACCTTGTCTGTTTCTTTAGTTGGGACTTCTGAATCCTTCCTTTCTGACTTACTCGTCTGGACCACTTTATTACTCATTGTCTTGGTTGAAGGCGTAATTTTACTAGCCGTTTCGGTTCCTTGTGCTTGGGTCTCAACTTTTCCCACTTCGGACTCTTGTGTGCTTACTACTTTTGTTTTGTTGTTGGGTAATAGGGTCTCTTCTGGAGTAGGCTCATAAGTTTGACCTCTTTCAAGGATTTTCTTAGGTTGAGTAGTTGAGATGGGCTTACTCTTAGATCTCAAGTTGTACTTAGGTTGGATCTCAGCCATTATCATTTCAGTTTCTTGTTGAGAGCCACAAAGGTCAATATGATCACTTTCTTCATCCTTAACCGACAGGTGTTGAGTGTTTAGAGATTTCTCATAATCTTCTCTAGTCAGATAGGATTGTGTGCAGTCATCACTGATGTTCATGACATCATTATCCGAATCTCTGAAATCTTGGAGATCGTTCGCTCCTATAAAAAAAATTCCCTTTAGGGGAGCTTGTATTTTTTTATCTTCATTTTTTATCTGTCTTTGTTGGTTCAAGGGGTTGGGGTTCCCCTTGAAATCCTTTTTGGCAAAAGAATCAGCTTTGGCCTATTCTAGCTCCATTCTAGATATTTTATTAGACAGTTCTTTAATTACCCTGGCCATATCGTCTATTTTGTCGTCTGTAGATCTATTAGACCCTGACGGACCTGCTTGGTCTCTAAAGTGTTTAGTTTCTCGGTTTCCCGTTTCTACTCTAGCTTTAAGCTTACCAGAAGCCATCATATTCGACTCAATTTCTACAACGTCATCCTACATTCGGTTTAAGGTAGCTCCCCTTCTTTCTCACAAAAGGAGTGCAAAATCTGGTTCGAAAGCCCCTGTGAAAGTTACTTTGGCCGTGGGTTGGGACGGTTTAACCTTGGCTGGGATTTTGTTATACAACTTGTTGAATCTTTGAATAAACTCCATGACTGTTTATGAATTCTTTTTTCTTAAAGACCCAAATTCGGTTAAATAATATAGGTGGTCCTTTCTTTCGCCCCATTGTCTGAGGAAAGCATCTTCCAAGGCATCATAAGACAAGATAGATGCCGCAGGTAGACTCCGAAACCAACTTCGGACCTGGCCTTAGAAGGTTTGGACAAGAATCCTCGAATACACGTCCTCATGTTCAATACCTAGGATGTCTGCGAATTGATCAAAGAAATTAATGTGTTCGGCTGCGGTCAGATCTCCTTCCCCAGTGAATTTTGGCAAATTTTTTATATAATTTTCGGGAAGGTCATGTAGAGGAACGGGCAATACCAAGGGAGCGTATCTTGCTGCAACATTCGCAAACACTCTAGGAGGGGGGGCAGGCCCTTGGCCTCCAACTCCTCCTACAGGAGCTCCTCCCCCTCCTCCTCCGATAACCCCTCCAACTCCTCCTCCAGTGGTTGCCATCGTTATTAGTGGAAAGTCGTAAAGGGGGTTTCGGAAAATTAAAAGTGAATCTTTATTTTCTTCGTGAAGAGGAAAATCCGACGATGAAAGATAAGGAATGTGAGGACTTGGTTCCTCAGATTTGCAAGAAACGAAATCAGGAGAACCGACAGGTGTGGAAACCGAATGTGTAACACACTCTTTAGAATTAAGTGAGGTCAGGAAATTTAACTGAAGAAAAGAAGGTATGTCAACTGCCGACGAACTTTCAAAAGGGCCCTTTCCTTTGTGTACTAAGGGGATTGTCGGATGAACCTCACTCCTAACTTCGGAGCAGTTTGACGTTAGATCTTTAGTATCAAAGAGAGGACTGCATGAAGTTGAAGGTTCAGAAGAACTCTTAGTCTCCGGTTGTGGGTGTTTAAGCTTATAGACTGCAGCGGTTGGCTTAAGAGAGCCTCTCGCCTTTAGAATCTTCTCAGGATCGGTAACGGGTGTAATCTGCTTACCATCCGGGTTTTGTCTGGTATTCCTTCGACCGGATGCCAGTTTATTATTTGTGGAGTCGCCAAGTGAAATATTGGAAAGCCTTAAAAAAGGTGTATACTCTTTGTTCACTATCAAAGGGTAACACTTTCAACGAAAACATATGTCGTTTTCCCAGGGAAAAAGATTCCGTAACTTCGATCCCCGGCAACGGTGCCAAAAAGATGTTGTTCCAGAGTCTGTACTTAAGGCTTAGAAGTATAGTGTCTAGGCATCCAAAAGTGGGTAAAGGGTAGAAAAGAGAGAAACATCAACCTTCGGCAAGGGAAACTAGGGAAGATTTATGTGTTGGCATTGTCTAGCTTCCAACTGTTTCTGGATGTTTATATCATGTTCAATCGTTGCCCACGAATGTTCGAGTTCAACCCAGGTAGTGGTTGTTTTAAGAATGGTATTGAAAAGGATTAAGGCAATGTCCGTTTGATTTGATCATCCGGGTTCGATATTGGGCTGTGTTGGTATAGGGACAATCATGGAGGAACAGTAAAATAAGAAAACTTCAGGAGGAATTTAAGTGTTGTCTCAATTCGGTTGTATAAAAGAGAGTTTACGGTTTCAGGAATAAAAACGGGGTACAAATCAAAGGCTTTTTCCCGTAACTGGGTTATATTTTAATAAAAATGTATGAGGTGGGAGAAAACATTTAGTTGTCTATCTAGTAAGGCTCCTATCAAGGGAGAATCTCACGTATAAACAGAAGAAGAAGAATGTGAAGAAATAACCCGATGAAGCATAAAATATATATAGAATTCTGAAAGTGTTGACTGGTCTTATACCTGTTGATAGTTGGTACAGAGGAAAAACAGTAAACAATATAGAAAACCAAAATTCATTCACTATAGTAGAGGTTGCACTAAATTATAGCGAACCATTCATCAGATACGAATATGAAATGAAACGAAATATGAGATACAAGAAAACAAACTCATAACACAGTCGTGACGAAATTGAGAATCTTCGGATTTGCTTTATATTAACTCTCAAAATGTAAAACCTCTATTACAATCGACACAAAAAGGTCCAGCCTCTTTTCTTTCTTTTTATGGTATATTTATACAGTTTTACAATAAGATGGAATCTCAATCATTGCAAAATTTTCAGTTATGATAGGAAGGAAAGAAATCGCTCCATTTCTTCTTCTCTGTCTTTATTTGGTGCCAGAAGCTTGTCCTCACGTGTGCTCGGTACAGGTGACACATATTTCAACCAGCCGAGATATTAGCCTTGATGGTTCTGCTTGACAATTGGCCTCAAAAGAGTAACAATCTCGGGCTAATTGCAGCAACTTGTCTTCCATCTGTCTGTTTATGATGTCGATAGCGCATAATTGCACACTTGGTTTAATCATACATTTATATATTTGGACTATGTCTGCCATGAACTTTGCAGGGTGCGAAACCCAATCTCTTATTAAGCTAGACATAGTCTTTTCATACTGCACACATTCCTTCTATTTGAACTCTTCCAAGAATTCAACATCATATGTAAGGTCGGACGCTGTGGGCAACTTGTACATAGCTTGCAGGTGTTCAAGTCTAAAAGTTCCAATGGTGACCTTCTGCTCATTCATGATGGTTCTAGTTGGTATGTCCACATGGTCTAATGTCCATCAGACCATATCATAATAGGGGAGCAATCGTGGCCTAGCCGCTACTTTATGCATTCCCGATTGAATGACGATCTTATATTTGGTGGTTATGTCGTCTTTTTCATTGTCACTGGAATCATCGAAATAATCCACTAATTCGACCTACAGAACATCAGAAACGAACGACCATTTCGGGACAGAGTCAACACTTCGAGGTGAAGTATCAGCGACGTTGTCCGAACCTTGTCCCGAAACCTCAACGCTGGCTTTGGATGATTTTCGCGGGGCCATGACGGGAGATCCTGCTTTAGCTCTTCTACGATAAAAATATGTATACATACAGAAAATATGTATACCTTGTGTAGACCAAGATCGAAGTTTGTGGTGATTAAAGTCCCCCGTGAACCGAGAAAACCCTTCTCTTTCAAGAAGAAGGATAATGAATTAATGGAAGATTATATAGATGTCGGGATTGGAAACTATGTTATCCTAGACATGGAACATAGTGAAAGCCTAGAGCAAGTGAAAGACACAGAGAATCAAGAATGTTTGTTCGAAGTCTATTAGAGGATGTCATTCAATGGATCTTGTTCAAACTCTGGGAGTGGAGTTGGAATTGTTCTTATGAGTCCAAGTAAGATTGTGCATCCACATGTTATTAGACTGGAGTTTTCATGCACTAATAACGAGGCAGAGTATGAATCCTTGATTCAAGGGATGGTCCTCACACAAGAAATGAAAATAGAACATCTAATTGTGACTGGCGATGTTGAGTTGGTGATTAGTCAGGCCACGTAGAAGTATAAAGTCAAGAAAGAAAGACTCAAGTTATACTTCAAAAGAGTTAACGAATTGATGGAATCTTTTAGCTCCTTCAACATTTCTTTCATTCGAAAGGACAAGAATCACAAGGCAGATTCATTAGACTTGGAGGCCTCATTGTCAAACCCAAATGATATCCAAAGCAAAACGTCTTTCCAAGTATAAATATCTTTCTGATCGCCTGTGCCTGATAACATTGAATATTTACAAGTGTTTGAGAACGATGAACAACTGGAAAAAAAATTGTTGAACGATGATGATGATGAAGATGATCACACATTTGTTGTCCCCAAATATTGTATACAATCTGAATCTCTTTTTACGAAATATGATCATGCTAAGAATCTCCTTGAAGAAGTTTCATTCAAAAAGTGCAAGAGACAAGCAAAGTCAATATTGGAACTGACAGTTCCCCAAAATATGTCAACTTGGGAGTTGATTCCACCACTGAGGAAGTTGATCAATATGTTATCTTGTTTACAAAATACATTGATGTGTTCGCTTGGACCTATGATGATTTGAAATCTTACTATAAAACTATATTCCAACACATCATCGCTTTGAGGGAAGAAGCAAAGCCTGTAAAGAAAAAAATAAGGATGATGAATCCCAAACTGAAACCTCTGGTAAAGATTGAATTGGAGAAATTGAAGAAGGCATGAATAATTTATCCCATTAGACACTCCGATTGGCTTTCAAATCATGTGATTGTAAGAAAAAACATCGAGGAAATTTGGATGTGTGTTGACTTCAGAGACCTTAACAAAGAAAGCATAAATGATAACTTTCCTTTACCTAATATGGATTTCCTTCTCCAGCAAGTCCCTTGATCAACCTGCATGTCCATGTTGGATAGTTTTTCTGGATATAACCAAGTCTCGGTGGCTGAGGAAGATAGGGAAAAGATGGCATTTATCAAACCTTGGGAGACATATGCATATGCTAGAATTCCCTTTGGTTTGAAGAATGTTGGAGCCACATTCCAGAGGGCCATGGATCATTCATTTAGTGGGTTGATAGGAAAATGTATGGCAGACTATCAAGATGACTTGACAGTGCATTCAAAAACAAGGGGTGATCATATCCATCATTTGAGAAAAGTCTTTGAAATATGTAGATTATATGGTGTCTCTCTAAATCCAAAGAAATGCTTGTTCGTTGTAACTCAAGGAAAATGGTTGGGCCACATTGTGTGCAATGAAGGGATTTACATAGATCCAGAAAGAGTTAAAGCAATAAATAAGCTCAACCCCCTGACATCCAAGAAGGGAGTCCAGTCATTTTTCAGCAAGATCAATTTTGTGCGAAGGTTTGTTCTTGACTATACAAGTATCATAAAGCCGATCAATTTGTTGTTGAAAAAGGAGCAGTGATTCGAATGGACAACGGTTACTCAAGAGGCTTTCAATAATATCAAAGGAGAAAACACCACAACTCCGGTCCTCATTAGTCTGGATTTTCAAAGGGATTTCATCATATATTCATTTGCTATAGAGACAATTGTTGCATCTTTTCTTACTCAGAAGAATACCAAAGGTGAAGAACTCCCAATAAGTTTCATGAGCAAAACCCTGTATGACTACGAATTGAGGTATTCAGAACTGGAAAAGCAAGCCTTGGCTCTTGTAAAAGCGGTAGCACATTTTTTGACATACATACTGAACTGCCATGTTATTTCCTATGTTCCCTCATCGCCAGTGAATATGCTTCTGAATCAACAATTGAGGGAAGGAAAGTGGGCTAACTGGTTGGCTAAGATACAAGAATATGATATTGAGATTAAACCTTTAAAGGCTATCAAAGGATAAGGTTTATGCAAGCTCATCGCAAATGGTGATTATGTGGATGGAATTATTTCAATTTCAGTAGGAGAACCATTAGCTGATTCAAAATGGTATGGAGATATTATATTCTACTTAAGGTCCGGGAAATTTCATGTCACCATGAAACCCAAGGAGCGAAGAACATTGAAGATGAATACAAATCAATATGTGTTGATTGTTGATATATTGTTCAGGAGAAATTATGATGGTATACTACTGAGATGCGTTGATGAAAACCAAGCCTAAGAACTAATGAGATAATTCCATGAAGGAATATGTGGTGGATACTTTGCACCTACTGCAACTGCCCACAAGATAATAAGGGATGGATTCTATTGGCCATCAATTTTCAAAGACTCGTATGCCACAATAATGAAGTGTGTATCATGCCAACAGTTTTCAGGAAAAATGAAGACATCTACAATGCCTTTACAACCCATAATTGTAGAACAACGATTCTCCCAAAGGGGACTTGATGTTGTCGAGCCAATTAATCCAAAGTCTAGCAAGGGACATATGTACATTCTCATGACTACAAATTATTTTACGAAATGGCCAGAAGTAGTGGTGCTAAAGAAAGTTGATTCTGAAGATCTAATTAAGTTCCTCAAAGATAATATTATGTCGATATTTGGTGTCCTAGATAAATTTATCACACATAATGGTTCGATTTTCATCGGGTCGAAGTTTACAGATTTTTGTGGAGAATATGGAATTATCATGGGTCAATCATCGAATTATTATCCACAAGGTAATGGCCTTGTTGAATCCACAAATAAAACACTTGCTCAGATACTGAAGAAAACCATTGAAAAGAACCAAAGGAATTGGCATCTGAAGTTGACTGATGCATTGTGGGCAACCAGAACGACTCTAAAGGACAACACTCAAATGTCCCCTTATACATTGGTTTATGGGAAAGAAACGAAAATGCCAATTAGCCTTGAAATCAATGCATTGATTTTTGTGGTTAATACCGAAGATACAGAAGAGAGTTCACCAATCAAAAGGAGGATCAACCAATTGTTAAAATTGGAAGAAGAACGAAGCAAAGCCCTGAATCGAACTTCTCAAAGGCAGCAAAGTGTCAAAATATATTTTGATCAGAGCACAAATCTAAAGGATTTCTAGAAGGGAGTGTTGGTGTTACTTTGGAACAAGGCCAAGGAGAAATTGTCGATGCATATAAGGTTCGAAGCGCTCTGGATTGGACCATACATCGTCGAAAAGATTCTGGGTTTTAAATCCTATATGCTCCAAGACATGAAGGGTAAAAGATTAATGTTGCATGTCAACGGGCAACATTTGAAAGTTTCTTTTCCTAAGACTTTCTCATTCTCATTGTACATAATTTTATTTTTCAGTTTGTATATTCTTACTCTGACTCCATGGCCCAATGGGCAAAAGCACCTAGTCATGAAAGGTTCAGGATTCTTGAAAACCCACAGGGGGTTATCATCCCACAGTTGGATCCAGTTGTTGAGATAAATTCCTACTTCTGAAATTTCCCTCCCCTTTTCTATTTTCCCAACTTCTTTTGTCCATTTCTTTTCCCTCTTCTATACTTACCCAAATTCCCGTTTTCTTTTCTCCCCTCTATTCTCCCTTTCTAGTTACTATACTTAGTCTTTTTTTGAAAATGACGGGTTCGCGGGTTGGCGGACTCGCGGGTTCTCACTTCCATTCATATTCCCATATCATGAGTCCAGCCGACCTCCGTATCATTCTATACTTAACCATTTTTGCATTCGCGGATTCACGGGTTTAATATTTCATATCCCTTGCCGTGATATACATTTTACACCCAAGAAATATGTGATCTACATTTTGACCATAGGACTCCTCGAGCTCCTAAGTATCTCATCTCTCCTATATTGAGTCTGATTGACCACATTACAACACTTAGCCAACTTTAAACCTTTCGCAACCGTGGGTTCTCGGGTTCTCGGGTTGGCGGATTCACAAAAGTTCCCAAATCCTAATTGCTATCATCCATCCCCACCACCTTCGTGCTTTTTTCAATATGCATTTAGTATGGTTTAATGCTAATAAATCATCATGCAGGTTCCGTAAAGATCGTCATTAATAAGCGAAGGGCTCGAGGATATTTCTCATTAAACCACATTAAAGCACTATTTGTGGAAGATTATATTATCTCTCTCAATCGCTCATTTCAAATATTATCTAGATTAAAAGAACACTCTCGTCAACTTATGGCAACAACTACTCGACAAAAATTCTACGGAGATACTTTGAACATTTTTGGACGTGAGGACCAGAACTTTCAATGGTCTAGAGCATATTCTTACTATTCATCCACTTCTGCTTAGAAGGAAGTGATTTGGACGTCCATAATTGCTCGTGCAGGGTGTGTCCCTGTTGTGTTTCTTATATGATTAGTATAATGCACACATTAATTATCAATCTGGGATTCGTAATCAACAAAGTTACAAGACACCAGTAAGAGAGGTAATTCTAATGTCACGAGTATAGAACTAATCTAGATTATGCATGCTGGGAATAAAGCAAACTGTCAAACTAAAACACACTTTGGTTGTCTTTCAAAGAGGGGCTATCTACTCCATTGTGGCACATGCAAGTATGAGATGGAGTCCTTTGACAAATCAACTATGTTATTTGACCCAAAAAGCTAACTATGCAATCACACTCTGAAAAAGGAAATCACACATCAATCATCAAGGCATATCATGGGTAGTTCAGTAGCCAGTATATTGGGTATGTTGTGGCTCACAATAATCTATTGTGAACTTCACTAGTTCTTTTCCCAATATGTTTAACTATTGTTGCCAGCATCTATGTGAACTAAGAGAAATCAAATTTATAAAAACAGAAACAGGGCATATGCAAAAACAGAGTAAGTAAAGATCTTAAGCAATTATATGATCAAAATCCTAAACTAAACTATACTGCTAACATCTAAAACTGTTAGAGATGATGAATTAAATTGAGAAATCAAATATATATCTAGTCTAATAGTTACACTATCGAAATCAAATGCTAACACTAATCTACAAGAATGCTGACCTATGTTGGGCGGTGGGCCCTTGCCGCTTCAATAGGTCAGCGATTGGAGTCTACAGTAAGTTTGTCTTCGATCAACACATCACTCTTACTCGGATCTCAAAACATGAAATTAGATTATGCTACCAACTCATTTTGCATCCATTCATTATGATTCAATAATCAAGACATGGAAATAAATGAAACTCTTCTATTAAACTCAAACTCAAGATGTGTTCTGCAATATGCAATACTTCTCTGACATGCTATGCTACGTGATGCTCTCCATCCTCTCTATGCTCTCTATGCTCTCCCTGCCACTATCCTTTCCATGACTATTTAAATAGTCTCAGTCGTGAAACATAATGAGGTGAAATCTTCAACATATCAATGATTGTCAAGTTTACACACTCGGTTACATATTTTAAGCTTCATCCTCATGACACAGAGGGCATGAGGATGAGGAAATAATCAAACTAGCTCAATATAATCTTGCTAGAAACTTTGATGATCTAATAAACAATCAACAAATATCTCAGGAATGATCTGGAGCTTAACTTGGCATGCTCTGTTTCCTCTACTGGAATCGGATCATAACAGGTGAGACACGACGGATAGTATTGGATCCGAACAATGTGCACTTGGTTGGTACCGGACTAAAACAGGTTGCGGGCTTTGGTACTAGATCATGACAGTGAGTGATCTGTGGGTACCAAATCTGAACATGAGGCGATCTTGGTACCGAATTCGGACAGAAGGCATAACGGAAGTACCAGATCAATGTTTGGGTATCAGATCTCAACAGTCGTCAAGTGGTACCGAAATACATGGTAAGTATTGGATTGTGTGAGCTAGTGCATAAGTATCGGATGGCTTGGCGGACATAGGAGTGTCGAACTTGTCTAAAGGTCAAAGGCTACATATAGCAATTTTAACATTAGCACATGAAATATTTAATCTCCTAGCTTAATAAACCACAAAATGCATGAATTCAAATATACTTTACCTCATGACCTTATAAGTGTCTGGAGATAGTGTTCTTTATCATTTATCCAAGCTTAGGTAGGCCAAAAAGGTGTAAATGAGGAGTATAATATGGTGATGGGGATGTCAATTTAGAGGCTCAACAGTCCCTGACGTTTTCGACTACAAGGAATTGGTTGCCTGGTGCACTGAGAAATATATACCAAGTCAACAGATTATTCAACTTCAAGACCATTCTCCCGTATCTCTTTCACCTCAAGTGTTTCGTAAAATGTTGAAGCTCCCAGAGCCATCACTCAATTTTAAAGGTGAAGATTGTAGAGATTTCCTAAAAAATCATGGCAACGGCCTAGACCTCTTGCCTGAATTCTTGGAGAACCCCACAACCATCCCTAAAGATATTACCAAGTTGTAGGTCAACTCGTTCAAAAACCCCTTTCGAGAAATTGCTTAGTTATTCTCCAGGGTGACAGCCCAAAAAAGTAGTGCCAGTATTTCCAATATGATTCTTTATATCCTATATTTTACTGTCAAAGAGCAAGCCATTTTTGATTGGGGAAAACTAGTTTCCATTGAAATCTCTTCCTAATTATCACAGTACAAAAAAGATAAAAAAATTATGTATGGCCTCTTATTTGGTATTCGTGATAGCATATTGTTGTCAATTTCCTAAATTGTCTATCTGCAAGAAGGTGAATTGTGAATTTGACCCAATGACCTTTTGGTACCAAGCGTTGTGGAGACGCAAAGATTCTTTGCACTTTTATGAAGTTTTCAATGATTTGGTCTCAGTTTTTAAAGTATTGTTGTTTGGAAAAGACACCCCCGAAATATCTACCCATGCAAGTAAATTCTTGGATAAAAAGGGGATGTTGGAGCAAATGGAAAATTACAATGTTATCATGATTTTTGGTTCTAAGGAAAAACCCTCCTTTCTTCCATGTCATATATCCAACATAATGTTTATTACATAAGTTGCAAGGCAATATAATTTCTAGCTGCACTTTTTTCATGAGAAACGAAAAAATCAATTCATACCCTTGCCTTGGAAAATTGGGGACTTTCTATTCAGAAATATAAACAAAATCGATGAATTTGCAAACCGCTTCCACAATCTAAATCTCAAGTATGTTGAAAAGATAAAAGGGTTTGACCCTAACGGAATTTTTGTGGAACATATGTTAGCAGTGGGATTTAGCAATCCATTCATCCATACTGTTCTAGGAGAAGAAGAAGAGAATAACTTAGGCGCTCCTACTCACAATGCTGGCGATTTGGAGATGGTACTCAATACCAATGAATTTTACAAATAGAAAGGAAAGGGTCCCAACGAGAAGAGTGCCCAGTCCCCAACTGTTACTCGCAAGACTACAACAGCTCGAAGCGGTGCTCCAACGACCCACCCATCTAGAAAAGTGATCAACAGTAGTTCAGGCGAAGGAGGAGAAAAGAATCACCCTCCAGGAAAAATTGAAAGTTTGCACAAAGTTCCTTTGAGGAAAAAGAGGAAAAACATAGTGCAAGAGGAAGAAGACCAGCGCATAGAGAGTGATATCAATAGCTTCTCCCTCAAAGATATGGAACTCAAAGCAAACATAGAGAAAATGTTTCCCAACATTAATCAGGCGGGAGGCACGGTCCACCAAAATCCGTCATTGGAAATTATTGAGAATGAGACCTTCGATGAAGAAGAGCCATTTGCGTTCCAAAGCATTGTCTTTGACAACGAATCTAAGAAATTGATTATCAAAAGAAGTGATGTCAAGAATAAGAAAGGCAAATCTCATTCAGAGGTTGAACTAAGAAATATGCGGCCTTCCCATATTTCTAAAGTTCTCAGAGCAATTAAGGATGCTCTCGATGACTCCATTGGTGGTCTTGAAGCAGAAAACATAAAATTGAAACAAAGGATCAAGGAATTGGAAGACACCTTAATGCTTATTCCACTGCTTTCCAGTCCTTTGACTATTGTTAGACCCACCACACCTGCTGCTAAATTAAAAGGATCCTCGAGCTTGCTTACATCATCTAGGAGCTATGTGGAGAAAAACATTAAGAAAATAATGGCATCGATCACAGAGGCTTGGGAGATTTCGAAGAACATGGTTTCTTTTGGCTCGAGGGCACATGCCTTCCATGAGTATTTGCAGGCCGACCTAAAGAATGAATAAGGTTTTTACCTTGATGCAGTGGTACCATTTGGAATAAAAGTTTCCAATATGACAAAACTAAGGAGAAGAGAGGAGGACCTTCCCTTTCCAAGTTGGACCAAGCAGTTGAACGCTTGCTGAAAAGAAAAGATAAAAAAGTTGAATAACATTGTTCAAACGTGCAGCCAAGCCATATCAAGGAGGGAAGAACTATTCAAAAGGCTCACAGAGGTGGACCTAGTCGGAAGCACTAATGAAATCCAAGATCCCAAATTGATCCCTAACTCGTTGTTCCTAACAGAGCAACAATTTGACTAGAAAAATTAGATTTTTAAAGGGTTATCATTCGAAAAGTTCTATGGTATTCTTGAATATGATGAGGACAACATAGACAATTGGCTGGTGGACTACTCCGTGAAAAATCACGACATTGAAGAAGCATTACATGGCATTTCCATTAATCCAAGGGACTTGGAGGGCGAGTTGTTCAACATTAAAATCCGGCATGAAGTCAACGTGGCACCAATGAAAAGATACATGGAAGAATGGTTCAAGAAAGTTATCGATAAACTGACCAATGAAGGGCAAGAAATAGTTGAGACGGTTCCTGTAACCGTTGATGAAAACGATAAGAGGACATCAATAAGCAAGTGAAAAGGATGAGAGACCATCATAGTAAGTTTATGTTGATCATATTCTTCTTTTTCTTTATCAAGTCCTTCATCCAGTTATTCCACCTCTTTCACTAGAAAGGTTTAACTGAAGACTGATAACTCTTATTTTCTTCTTACTAGGTCTTGTTGTTCTTCTGCCACCCATAGTCTTCCTTCTAAAAGCTTATTTCTTGTATTTATTTTCTTTATGGTCTGTAGGAGCCCCAATCCTAACATTTAAAATTTCAAAGAATATGTAACATACTATATATATATTTTTAGAAATTTCAAGAGAGCTACTTTGGGAACAATCTCGATTGTGCTTTGTAACCCTATTTTCATAATATAAAGTATTTGAGGTTGATCGATCATTATCTTTATTTGAGTTGTCCATGTGTCCACTCTGTTAAAGTTCTCTTATGCATGCATATCATCTTCTTTTTATTTTATATGATTAGAAATCTTTATCTTAAACTATGATGGATGTGAGGAAATTTTGCTTATTTGCTTTAAATGTGTGAAGTGTGTGATTCCTGGTACTTTACATTTTCCTTTTACTTTCTCGCAATATTTACGTTTCTTTGAATTACTATTTCTGTCAAGTCCCATATTTTGAATATATAGCAATCCCAAGAAAATCTAAAGAAAAATACCACCTCTATAAAAACTTAGAGAGATTTATATCCTCGTGAAATTGTCGTTTCGATCATAATGTTGACCAACCACAACTTTTTGCAATTCTCTTAATGTTCAATAATAAAAAAATATCTAAATAAATAACTTTTATATATATATATATATATGTATGTATATTCTAATAAAAAAATTCAAAAAAACCTTCCTACAAGCTAGCTTAGCTAAGTTTCATATATGTGTACACCTTAGTAACTACATGACAATGTCGAGTAAAAAATATTAAATAATGCATATTATAATATAGTTTTAGGCAACTTCTATCGACCGTGCCAAGCTTCTAGATCATGAAGTTCTTAAAATAGAAAGCAATCTACGTAATGGATGAACATTCCCCTGACTGGCATTTATTTAAATGCTATAAGATACTTTCAAAACAATTATTGTTTGTTGAAATTTTAGCATATTTGGAGATAAATTGTATGCGGCATTTATTTAAATGCTATAAAATATTTTCAAAACAATTATTGTTTGTTGAAATTTTAGCATATATGGAGATAAATAGTTCATACGCACGACACTCATTTATATCATTATGATATAGATTTCAAGTGAGGAAGTTTGATGTCATGGTATGCCTTTTAGAGTTTGTTGTACCTTTGAAACTCTTTTATTTTCAATTTCATTTTATCAACAAATAAGTTAATTTTTTATCATTTTAACAGCAAATAAGTTAATTTTTTTGGTATTAAAAAACAATTGATTTCAATTTAAAAGATTAGATTTTTTTTTTTTAAATTAATTTCAAAACTAAAATTAATATTGTTAAAATAAAAATAATCTTTTACAAATTTGATAATGAAACATAGTATTGGATAAATCTTAAAATATTATAGAATGAAAAAAATTGTTAACTTTGTGATATTAAAAAAGTTGAAGATCAAAAACATTTTTTCTTAAATATTTTACACATGCCCATATTAAATTTCAATATTAATCTCAAAATATTTGTAATATTAATGATTTTATAATTGGTTCACTAAAGATAAGTCGTTATGTTAAAGGTCCCACGGTTAATCCAAAATAAACTATAATTTTTAAATGAAATAATTAAAATAATAAATATACAAATAATATAAAATAATAATAATAATTTTAAATTATTATATAAAAAATAATTAAAAAGAAATGTAAATTCAAATATTTTTTCCACCATAAATTATAATTATATGAAATTTCTTTTTATGATAAATTAAAAAACATTTACATACATTAATAAATAATAATTAATGAAATAAATGATAATTGATGAAATAATAAATCACATTCTACTCTATCAACATTTATGTATCCCCATCTTTGTAGACCACATTCTACTCTATCAACATTCCTTCATCCTCATCTTTGTAGAGGACATATTGGTTTAAAAAATATTGTTTTAAGTTGAAATGAGCCAATTCACCTAACAATCAACAACTCCATAGAAACAATGGAGAATTATGTAGGCTTTATATTGATCTAGACATGTCATTTCATTGGATTTGGCACTGTAGACTTTATATTGATCTAGACATGTCATGGGATTTGTTTGGATAGTTAAATGAGATAGTGATATTTGCACATTGAAAGTTGAGTTTCCTAGGAATATAATATGTTTAGTTTTCACCAAACAAATAAAAAAAAGAGTTAGAATAATGAAATAGTTATATTTATGCATTTAGATTTGAGTTTTCCTATGAATATAATTTGACTTTATTAAACAAAAAGAAAAAGTTGAAAAACTGAAATCCTAATTATCACAAATAAGTTAAGTCTAATATAATAATATACAAAGTTTGTTGAAAAATTGAAATCTTAATTAACACAAATAAGTCACATGTTATTATTTTTTATTTAAAATAATTAAAATATTATTAATTTAATAAATTATAAATTTTAATATTAATATATTAAAATATAATTCTATTTTATTTTTTCATTATTCTTTCCATGCAAGTAGATATCTCACTATTTTACTTTACATTAAAAGTCCCTTCCTCCACCTACCATTATTGACTTTTGAACCAACATTTTTTCATTGCTTTTGAATGACACCATTTAGTCAACAGTGATAAGAAGCAGCCATAAAGTTGTTAGGATTGATACGGGTGCCTTATTTTAACCAAATGGAAATTTAACCTTATTTTAATTTCAAAAATTCAAAGGTGTATATAAAGCTTTGATATCAAAATATTTATTTATTATTTTATATTTTTAATGAATAAAAAACTTATTATCATATATTATATATTGTTAATTTCCATATCTTAATGTTGACTCTATTATTAATTATAAAATATATGAATTATAAATATCAATAATTATAAATATGTCAATGTTGAATTTTTGTGAATTATATTTTTGGATTCTATTTCTTTTCCATTTTACTCTTATAATAAATGTGTAATAAATGTGTGAAAGAATGGATTATATTGATGTGATTTTGGTGTTTGAATTTAAATTATTATTATTAATATATTATTATTATTTTTAATACTATATAATTTAATATATTGATGTGATTTTAATGTTTGAATTTAATTTATTATTATTATTTTTAATATTTTATAATTTAATATAGATTAAAGTGTTATGATAAAACATTTGTAATATTAGTATTATATTTATTAGTTAGATAATCTTAAATAGATAATAAATTTCATATTAAATTAAATTTAAATTAATAAAATTAAATAGATTAATATAAATATAATCATGTTGTTGCATTGAGAGGTGTTTTACAGCCCAGTATGAGAGATGTTTAGGTAACATAATGTATTAATAATAATAATAATAACAATAATTAATATGATGATGATGTTAATGTCAACCGAGACCGAATTGGTCTATCGGACCTTAAGAGGGTAAGGGATTACTTGTAATTATTTAGAATTTTGTTTCTGTGCTCGAAAAGCATTAAGAGAAGCTTTCCAAGATCACCATACTTTTGTTGAGTTAAAAGGTTAGGAATGTTGGTAGTGTGACAAATATTTTGAAATTGAGATCTAATATGGGTATAGACTCGACAATCTAAGAGAAAGTGTTTTTCATCTTAAACCTTCTTAGTGTCACAAAGGTGACACAGTCTTTCATCCCAGGGCGTTTTAAGAATTGACCAGCACCTAATTTCACTATGGAACTCGTGGGCATTTGTTCTTATCTTAGCAGTGTTTATTTTTTTCTTTACACTTGTCAAAACAAAGAGATAATTTTGATATTCTAGATTATGGTTGATTACATCCTTATAATACCTTGATTTTATTTTTTCCTCTAACTCTTTATCACACCACATTTTCTCCTTAAATTTTGAATTGATGATATTTTTAATAGTATTCTTATTCTGTAAAATGGTGTCTATCATGATTCCCCAATAGTTTATCCAATACTAGGCATCTTTATGCCATCCTTTCTTGAGTCGATGGTGGTTACGACTGGATTTTGAAGCAATTTTAGGAAGCCTCTTGTCTTTCATGTTGTTTAA
Organism: Picea engelmannii; assembly: GCA_009831015.1. Classification (NCBI taxonomy): domain Eukaryota; kingdom Viridiplantae; phylum Streptophyta; class Pinopsida; order Pinales; family Pinaceae; genus Picea; species Picea engelmannii. Next base: position 1,084,406 of record ML777042.1, read on the forward strand.
CTTGTTCTTATACATTAGGTATCTAGCCATAGTCGTGTTCTCAATGGGGGAAAGACTTGCCTCTAAGAGGAGGATGGGATAGGGCATATTTCCTTTAATTTTGAGATTATAGGTTATAAAATTCTTTTGTATTTGCTCTATTTTTCTCCAGAGTTCATGAGAGATACTACATCCCCAGACTTCACATCCATAAAGAATAGCAGACGTAACAAGAGCATCAAAGAGGAGTTTCTTCTTATCCCATATCCAAAGATTGACTGATTTACAATTGTTTTCAAGCCCATAAAAAAATTTCCATCCCTCAATAATCTGTTTCTCAATGCTATAATTCCAATTGAGATTGTGGTGAATATCAATTCCAAGATATGTGTATGAAGTCAATTCCTCCAAGTTGGTGTTGTCACATACAAAGGTATCATAAGTGATCTTATTGGATTTAATGATCATGACCTTAGTCTTGTCAGTATTAACAATCATACCCATATTGGGGCAAAACTCCTTGAGGATTTTTAGTTGGTTTTCAAGATCATGGGGACTCCTTGCCATAAGAACGATATCATCATCATAAAGAAGAAGATTGATAACTATACCAGTGAGAGTAGGGCCGACGCAACCTGCTTCTTCCAAGCAATCTTCTAATTTGTCAATGTATATGCCAAAAAGGGTAGGGGAGAAGGGACAAGTGACAACCTTGCTCGACTCCAATATTGTAGTTAATCTCTTTCGACAAACCCTCAATGTTTTTAAACTTGGAAATAATGTTCTCATACAACCTTATTGCAACAACCCTCAACTCGAAAAGCACTTTTATCTCTTCCAACCTGTTCCAAAGGTTTTTCCTAGGAATCATGCCAAAAGTTTTTCTAAAGTCAACAAAACAACAAAAAATATTGGTTTTAGTATTGTGGAACTCCTCTGCAATGATCTTAAAGGTAACACTATGGTCCATAGTTGAATGATATCTCATAAACCCGTCTCGGCCTTTAGCTCTTTTACCGTAAATTTCTAGCCAAAGGCTAATCTTCTTTTCCAAAATAATTCCATAAAGCTTGGCTAAAATTGGGCTAATCATAATGGTCCTATAATTAGAGGGAACGTTTCTATCCCCATTTTTAAAAATAGGAACAATGAGGCTTTGCGTCTAGGGTTTAGGGAAACCATGCTTGATTGCTAAATTGAAGAGCTTGTGTATGCGAGGGATGAGGATAGGCCTTGCGATTTTAAAAATTCCGGCTTGGTATCCTTCAATGTCCTTAGCTTTCCCATTTGCAAGACGCTTAACCCCGAACTTTATGTCATCCAAAGAAAAAACTTCATCATTTGTAGGGACAATAGGAATGGTGTCCATGACATTAGGGAACTCGTAAAGACTTTTAAGGTAGGAATTCCAATCCCTTAAGGGAATCATATTATTTTCTTTAGTATTGTGGTTTAGAATTTTCCTCCAAAACTTCTTACGATCCAACTTAGTATATGTGAAAGTTGCTCTTGCCTTTCATTGATATAGTACATTTTTTCCTTTTAATTAGAGATTTGTATGTACTGATCTTATCGAGTTTTAAGGACTCATTAGAAGCATCCCTAATGACTTTCCTAGCAATTTTACATTCTTTATCATACCAAGGGTTGGTTGTTCTATTAATTTTTTTACAAGACACCTCAAAAGAGAACTTGTTAATAGAAGTGGAAAGGGTAGTTGTAAAATAATGATAGAGGTCTTCAATGTTGTCCTTTTAAGTTAGGAGATGTAATTCATTATTTAAATCCTTTAAGAAAATGTCAACTTTACTTTTGTCAAAGCAAAATTTCCTTTGATTATCATAATTTTCTTCAATGGCACTCATGTGCATGACAAAGTTTAGAGTTAGGGTTAAAGGTCTACAATCATAGTCAGGTTCGTGGTCATTTAAAAAGTCAAAAGTTATTATTTGGTTGGAAGCAAAGATATCAGATATCACATAATCTACAACACTACTACATATCCCATGAATACAAGTCATATCCTTCAATTAACTATCAATAGATCACGAAAATAATGTAGTGGTTACGAGGTTGTAAAATATTATAAAATATATTAATATATTTTATAATATTAATAGTTTTTAATACTTTAATATTAATGTATTAAACCAGCATAGATCTATCTTAACCCCAGATCTATTAACCGCTAAGAGGGATCAAATATCTCGAGGTGAAAACCTTTTTTAGAGTGCAAAACTTGAGGAAAGGTTAAAGGTTTGCACCTCGAGAGATTTGATCCTTCTCTATGCTTGATAGATCCGAGGTTAAGATGGATCTATGCAAGTATAATCTAAATACAAATAAAAATGTGTAGTATAATCATATTATATAATCTATTATTATTTTTTAATACTACATAATTTAATATATTGATGTGGTTATAATGTTTGAATTTAAATTATTATTATTAATAATATAATTTTTTAATATATAATTAAATAGAGATTAAAGTGATATGGTAAAAAAAAAATTGTAAGGATAGTATTATATTTATTTTTTATTTTTAATAATAATACCAAGAAAAAAACTTTCATAATATTAAGAAAATCTTCTTTGATTGGTTAAAATTTAATGAATATCATATTAAATTAAATCTAAATTAATAAAATTATGATAAAATGAAATAGATTAATACAAACATAATAATGTTGTATAATCTAAATAAAAATATAAATGTGTGGTATTTTGAATATAGACAAATTATCGATTACAAAAATTTATATACATTTTTTTTTCACAACAATGAATAATTTTTGTTTAGAAATGTGTAGTTGAAATGTAGAATGAATAGTTTTTGTTTAGAAATTTGTAGTTGAAATGTACAATGATGTAATACAAAAAAATAAATAGGAAGGTGACAGTTAGTTAAAAGAAATACATCATTGTTCATCTAAATGTTATTCTAAGTAGTCAAAGTATATATACTACCTTACAAACTATAGTAACAATACTATTACTTTGTAAAACTTTATGAATATCAAGGTTGATGGAAATTATAAATTCTACCAAGTTGAGTCCATTTGTTCCTCCATCGTCATGTCATTATTGTACATGCCCATTGCACTTTGGTGTGTATGGTTGGCAACCTCTACAATGTCTTCCATAACCAGGTCAGGAGTGTATTGAGCCAATAATTATTCACTGTAAGTTTGAGAGAAGCCACTCAGTGAAGGTCTTTAGTTGACACAAAAGTTCTAGGAGGAGGAGGGTGGACTACCTGTTGGGGAATATGTAGATGCTATGGTCCTATATTAACCAAAGATTTCAACTCTCCAAGTTGAGCATATAATTCCAGAGAATGCCTTTGAGAAAGAATCATGGAGGTAGAGAATTACTTCTCTGCTTCCCTTAGTTCCAACAGTTGGGACACCATCTCCATGACACAATCATCATATATTCAATATTATCTTCCCTTAGCTTTTGCTCATGTTCCTCTTGCCATTAGTACCACATGGTGGTAGAATTCACCACCCTACTTTGGGCCTCTAAAACCTCTTGTTCACACCTTTGGAGGCCACTTTGGACCTCCTAGAGGTCACACAAAACACAACACCTATGTTGAAAATGGTTGTGTCAGATCCATACCGATAGAAGGAAGAGGCATACATCAAGTCAATAGAGGTACTGCAAAGAGCCACTAGAGTTCAACCAATGTTGTACAAGCTAAGAATCCTCTAATTTTTGTTACCTTTGATTTATAGGGGTTCGAGGTAGATACAAAAGCCACAACAACATGCCCTTCTAAAACCCTCTCCATATTAAACCCACACTTGAATGCATGCATGTTTGGAGTGTTGTTCTTTAATTTGCATGCTGGGTAGGGGATGACATGATAAGAAACATGCATGGGAGTATTAACTTCTGGTGATTTTCAAGATCCATGAGTGACATTGGAATTCAAAATTTTCTTATCATTAATGCATGTATTATGGCAAGGGTGCGAAGGACGATGCCCCTCCATTAACCTTTACAAGGCCAACCTCAAGTTTCACTCCTACATTGGCTTGAACATCCACCAATCCATTATGTATTTATAATACCTGGTAGAAGGAAAATTGTTTGAAGCATCGACTCATTATAATGATCATTTGTGTCAACCATGACGAACTAATTTTTTTTAAAGGAAGTTGTTGACACTATGATCTGATGATGATGGAGGAGTCACCAATAACAATTACCTTGTTCACACCTTTTTCCTTTAGTATGCCAAGACCTTGGTAAACTACTAAAGCCTTTGCTTCATTGCTAGATTCTATCCCCAATTCCCATGTATACTCTCATCTTTCTATCCCCAATTCCCATGTATTCTCTCTCTCTCTCTCTCTCTCTCTCTCTCTCTCTCTCTCTCTCTCTCTCTCTCTCTCTCTCTCATAATAATAATAATAATAATCATCTAATTTTAAGGTCATGACCAAGCTAGACACCAAATTGGTGTATGAGACCCCCTTGTTTGTGGGACAAGGGACCCCCTCCGCAGAACTATTTGACTGCTAAAGTCTATGAATGTGTACATACCCTACCCCTCTTTGGATTTGAACCTGTGACCTCTGAGGAGGAAACATGTGCTACACACACACACACACACACCTATTTAAATATATATTTGAGACATACTATAAGAATTTAATCTATCAATATATCGAGATATACCATCTTAATTTCACAACCTTTTTTTTTATATACTGAAACTATAGGATTTGTATTAAATAAAAGATACAACAAAACTCACATCAGGATTACAGCAAAATTGGGTTCTTGTTTGAAGTTTACATACCAAAAAAAATATCCCGGTTTAGCACAAGGCTACCAGTTGAAGGCAACTTCCAATACATCATTATTCTAAAATATCTAGTAGTATAAACTTGACAAAAAAGACCTAATAACCTAAAGACTTTGTAAAAAATATCTACTTAAGAGGTAGAATGCGAGTCAACCAACAACTTCATCCTCAACTTCTTTTGGTGGTCCCATTATATTTTCTTGGTTTCTTCCTGAGTCAAATGGTAATGTGTTGCTTTGTCTTTCTCTGGTGGGCCAAGGATTGAATTTGCAGGATGAACCAAAACGTCAGAGACAAAACGTTTCTCATCAGGTAGTCAGACAATCAATTGACATAGTTCCTTTATTTTGGTCTCCAATGCATTGATGTGATTCTTTTGTGTAGAAGAATACCCATGATGATCTCAACCTAGGAGATGGAATTAGATTCCTAGACTAAAATCTTCTTTGAAATTGACTGAAGTTTCTTAACTGAAACTTCGGTTTTGATTGAAGTTTACCATTTTTTATAAATCATATTCAATATTAAATATAAATATCTATATTCAATTTTATTTTTTTTAAGTTAAATATTTAATTATAAATTTTGTCAACTAATTTTTTTTATATTAATGAAATTAAATATTTAATTATAAATTTTGTTTATTAAATTTCATATATTAATGAAATTAAATATTTAATTATAAATTCCTCGGATGGGGTGATATCGGAAATGACAACTGGAAGGCCAGATGGGCGGACACCTGGCCACAACTCTCACCACCTCGCGCCAACTCAGCCCACACTTACCTCTGCCATTAATCCATGCAATTAAATCCTCGGACGACGCTCCACTGCATTCAATTGCACTCAGCTCCGTTTAATGTTTTGGCGCTCGAATTAGCGAGATTGATAATTGCAATGGGCTGGATGCAGGCCCAACCCCATCACCTTGCTCGGTTTAGTGGTTTTAGGCCCAATTTCTGGATTGCCATGGCTCATTTGAGCTCTCAACGTCCAGCGTCCTGGCCTCCTCCTCGAGACTGTCTAATTCTCTGCCTCTGGTTCGATTTACCTTCGTCCTTCCATCGTCCTTGGCGCTCTCGGCCTCCCGCACCTAGCACTCATCCTTCAGTCCATTTTTTTGCTTGGTTTTGGCTCGAACACTCTCCTTCACCCATCAGTTGCCTCGAGCTTCACCTCTGGTTTGTTCGGATGCCTTACCTTCGGGGTAAATCTAAATGGGGACGGCCTGGTATGCAACAAGAGGCAGAGGCTTGAGAGGCCATGGCAAGTAGACTCTCCAAATCTTGCCTCATGACCCTGCTCATGACTCCACCCCGGAGCTTCCTCTATCCTCAACTCGCGCCACCTCTCCGGACCACCCTCCCGGATGAGCCAATACTCCATAATTACCTCCCTTGTCTTCTCCTTATGCCTGTAGAGTTGAATGGTTCGACAACCATGGCAATTCCCTGGGCTTCACTCCAAAGCTCAGTCTGGACCCGTCGTCTCCTGACCAGCCTCCTCCTCACCCTCCTCCACCCTCCGCTCCCCCCATTTCGTCAGCCCCTCTCTCTTCTTTGTCCTCCCCCCTCCCCTCTCCCGACTCCCCCTCCTCATCCTCTAATTCACCCCGCCCCCTCCACCCCCATTTGCCTACACCCGTTGCGCTGAGCTGGAATCTCCGAAGGACTCTTTGGAGTTCATCAAGCACACAATTAAGGAAGTCAATGGCTCCATCAAAGAAATGAAGAACAAGGAAGAAGACCAGATTCGTCGTGAGGAGCTCTTGATGTCTCTTCTACGGGATCTTAGGCAAATTACTCCAGACATAGGTGCTCTAGGTAAGGACAATGCACAAGACCAAAGGAACGAGCAGCGTCTCGACCCCATCTCTGGATAGCTTCCTCTTGCCAGGTTTCCCAAGGTTTTATGTCTCTAGACAACATAATTTACAAGTTTTTCGCCCTGCGTGGCTTCTTAGTTCTAGGTGTATACAGTTTTAGCTCCTTTCAGTTTTTTGAATTCTGCATGGACAATCTAGCTTACAGGATTTTCGCCCTGCGTGGCAACCTAGATCAAGTACTTTACAGTTTATGCCCTTCACAGTTTTTTTGTAAGTTATGCATGAACATTTTCAACCTTAATGACCATGTGGCAGAACTGGTTTCCCACCTGGGCAATGCTGCCACAACCTCATCAGATAACATGACAACTGTAATTTTTGTTGCTTAAGCAGGACCTAATATATCTTCTTTTAAAAAAAAAGAAGGAATATTTTCGCCCAGAAATAGCAATTACCCTGCTATTCAATTTTGAATCAAAGACAACTTTCCAATACATACAGGCTCAAAGCCATTACAACTTACTCATATGAGCTTTTATTCATGTCATTATGGGAATTGAACCCCGGTAGGAAAGATAACACTTCCTCACAACCATCCAAGCTACACCCAATTAACACCTAATATATCTTCTAGCTTACAAAAAAATAAATTTAATTATAAATTTAATTCACTAAAATTTATTAATATTTAATCTTAAATTTGGTTTACTAAAATTTTAATTTTTTGATGTATCGAGAAAGAAGTATTTTTCTTCTCACTTTTAATTAAATATCTTCCACATTGATTTTTTTAGTTTTTAACATTACATATTAATTAATTTAAAATTAGTAGAAATTCAAAATTTTCCTAAATGTTTACTTTAATATGGAACATTATAGTTTTTATACATTTACAATAATTGATTTGAAATTAATAAAAAATTAAGTTTACCTGTTAAATTGTAAATAAAAATTATATATATAATGATGATGATCATTATGATTAACGTCCACTAAGACCGAATTGGTCTATTGGACCTTAAGAGGGTAAGTGATTACTTGCGATTATTTAGAATTTTGTTTATGTGCTCGAAAAGCATTAAGAGAAGCTTTCCAAGATCACCATACTTTTGTTGAGTTAAGAGGTTAGGAAGGTTGGTAGTGTGACAACTATATTGAAAATGAGATCTAACATGGGTATAGGCTGGATAATCTAAGAGAAAGTGTTTTTCATCTTCAACCTTCTTAGTGTCACAAAGATGACACACTCTTTCATCCCATGGCGTTTTAGGAATTGACCAACGTCCAGTTTCACTATGGAGCTCGTGAGAATTTGTTCTTATCTTAGCAATGCTTATTTTTTTCTTTACACTCTACAAAACAGATAGATAATTTTGATCTTCTAGATTAGGGTTGATTACATCCTTATAATACCTTAATTTTCTTTTTTCCTCTAACTCTTTACCACACCACATTTTCTCCTTAAATTTTGATTTGAATTTTTTTTAATAGTATCTTTATTCTGGAAAATGTTGTCTTCCATGATTCCCCAATAGTTTAGCCAAGACCAGGCATCTTTATGCCATCCTCACTTGAGTTGATGGTGGTTATGACTAGATTTTGAAGCAATTTTAGGAAGCCTCTTGTATTCCATGTTGTTTAACTTGTTTTTATACATTAGGTATCTAGTCATAGCCGTGCTCTCAATGGGGGAGAGGCTTGTTTCTAAGAGGAGGATGGGATATGGCATATTTCCTTTAATTTTGAGATTATAAGTTATAAAATTCTTTTGTATTTGCTCTATCTTTCTCCAGGATTCATGAGAGATACTACAACCCTAGACTTCACATCCATAAAGAATAACAGGTGTAATGAGAATCTTAAAGAGGAATTTGTTCTTATCCCAACTCCAAAGTTTAGCTGATTTACAATTGTTTTCAAGCCCATAATAAGCTTTCAATCCCCCAATAATCCTTTTCTCAATGCTATAATTCCAATTAAGCTTGTGGTGAATATCAATTCCAAGATATTTGTATGAAGTCACTTCCTCCAAGTTGTTGTTGTCATATACGAAGGTATCATAAGGGATCTTATTGGATTTAATAATCATGACCTTAGTCTTATCAGTATCAACAATCATACCCATATTGGAGCAAAAATCTTTGAGGAATCTTAATTGGTTTTCAAGATCACGGGGACTCCTTGCCATAAGAACAATATCATCGACATAAAGAAGAAGATTGATGACTATACCAGTGAGAGGGCCGACACAACCTGATATAATATATATAAGAATGATATCATTGACATAAATAAGAAGATTGGTGACTATACCAGTGAGAGTAGGGCCAACACAACCTGATATTATATATATAATTTTTTATATTAATAAAATTAAATATTTAATTATTATTATTATTATTAAAATTTATATGATTTTTTTGTTTGTTAGTTTGTCCGTGACATGTGGGACTAACCCATGGCTAAGAAACCACGACTTAGGGCCATCTAAACCGTCAAAATCACTCGGGGATCGCACCCGACCTGAGCCACACCAACGTCCACTAAGATCGAATTGGTCTATTGGACCTTAAGAGGGTAAGTGATTACTTGTGATTCTTTAGAATTTTGTTTATGTGCTCGAAAAGCATCAAGAGAATCTTTCCAAGATCACCATACTTTTGTTGAGTTAAGATATTAGGAAGGTTGGTAGTGTGACAACTATTTTGAAAATGAGATCTAATATGGGTATAGGCTGGACAATCTAAGAGAAAGTGTTTTTCATCTTCAACATTCTTAGTGTCACAAAGGTGACACACTCTTTCATCCCATGGCGTTTTAGGAATTGACCAACGCCCAGTTTCA
>ML777042.1:1102194-1119298 GCA_009831015.1 Picea engelmannii
CCAGAGTGGTCTTCTAGATTTTGGGCTCTGATTGGATTTTCTAGCATGTCAAGAGAGTCTAAAATCTAGACAAGCCATTGAGATCAGTGATGTTTGGTTGTCAAAATCTAGAGATGCACATTTCTGTCCCATTACTAATATTGTATAGATTCTAGAAGATCCTTACAAGCTTGGCAGAAAAGTTCTGTCATTACTGGAATTAACATACTTAGTAGGCTCAATCTTTCCAATTTTAGGGCTTAAAATTAGTTCTTCCATTTCCTCCTTTTATTGAGGTTCATTTTCCTCTAAATCATGTATAGCTGAAGAAGGTAGGTACTTCCAAAAGATGGCGCCAGTTTCCTTGATGCATCTTTTGTCAGAATGTTCTTCCACTTCAACTACTACCTTGTTTCTTAACCTTATCATGGAGGTAAATAGGAACACACGGTGTGCTGTACACGACCTTTTAGCACTGTGAGAATTCTGGTTAAATTGTATCCCAAGTCTCCACCTCATTCATGGAAGAGTACTGTCAACAGGTGCATGATTAGCTTCATGGTTGCAACAACATCACTATACCTGGATTACTCTAAAGATTCCTCTCCACTGAGCCACTGTTTTGTCCTACAACCTTTAATCAGTCTATCCAAATTCATTCGTTGGATATTAATAAACTGATCTTATCTTATCTTATCTAGTGGAAACCACTTGGTTTTCAATCGAACACCTTTTCATGTGGGTCATTGTTAAGGTGGGGGACCTTTTTGATGCTCAAGCTAGAAACTGGAAATGTTGGTCCATGTCAAGGGTTAAATTCAAGCTAGTTGGTATCGATAGGCTAATTGTTTTGCAGGTTAAAGCTAATTATTAGGATGTTTCTAAACTCCAACACAATTCATATCCAAAAAGTTTACTACATTTAAAGAGCTCATTGATTTGCTCCTCAAAATTGGCCTATAAGCCATGACTGCTTGATGGTGAGATTCGTGGTGGAATTGCTCCAAAGGCTTCAAAAGATATCGGCTAGTCAACAGACACTGTTGGTCTAGTACCAAACCAGTGCTAAATGTTTGGCTCAATAAAGTGTGGAAGTTGGCTTCCAAGTCGACAACCAAGTTGTATTAGCTCAAAATTGCATGGAAGCCCTACTTCAAACCAAAGAGAGTTTTTTTAATTAGTCTTTGGTTTTAACTAGCCTTCCTCTTGGCTAGTGCCTTAAGTATTTGGGGGTGATTCAACCCAAATGTTCCATTTGTCACAAGGAAGAGACCATGAAACCTTTGTTTTGGTTTTTGCCCTTTTGTTAAGTTAGCTTGGGGGTGGGCCTCAAACATCTGTTGTTAGTGTCTCCCCCATGTCCATTCCTTAGAAGTCCGCTCTTCTTGGTGATAAGCTCCCACGGGTTTTGAATTTCATGGAACATGGTAGCTCACTAGAGCATAAATTTTTTTTTATTTGGAAAAAATGAAATGATTGTGTTTTAGAAAAGTGTAGTGCTACTCCATGTTTCTCTGGGGGTGTGCCTCAAACATATGTTGTTAGTGTCTCCCCCATGTCCATTCCTTAGAAGTCCGCTCTTCTTGGTGATAAGCTCCCATGGGTTTTGAATTTCATGGAACATGGTAGCTCGTTAGAACATAATTTTTTTTTATTTGGAAAAAACGAAATGATTGCTTTTTAGAAAAATTATAGTGCTATTCCATGTTTCTTTAGTTGAGGATGCACTGATGTGCAAACCTTCACTTGCTGATCCAATTGCAAGTTGGGGAGGTGGACCTTGAGCCAATGCATCTTCAGAGGCTTGGAATATTGGGGGATGGCTCCTTGCACCATTAGGCAAGTTACTCTAGATAGGTTTGGCAGCCGATTATGCCATAGGGTTCATTGCTTTGTTTGTGAACATGAAGAGTGCCATACCTGGGAGCATCACAACTAGCCATCACCCCCTCGACCATACAATGACAAATTTCCTCAAATTGAGTTAGCCATTTCCATGGAGAAGCAACTTTAGCAAGACAATGATGGATGGGAACCTTCCTTGCCTGCTAATGAGCCTGCCATTAATGGGTGGGGTCCAAATCCTAATGATTAAGATCCTTCGCGAAGAGTCTATTGCTTTTTGACTGTGACAATTGTCTTCTGGTAACTTGGGTGTCCCGCATAAGGAACTTTATGCATCTCTGACAATATTAGACTTTTCAACTCCTGATCATTTGGCACATAGACTTTGTGTCTATACATGAGGATTCCATCCTCTTTTAGCTCATAACCTTCCAATTTCTGCTGATCTAATTTGGCAACTTCTACAATTCTGTCACGAAAATCTGAGTTGTACATGCTAATGGCCGTAGCATGCATATCATGCACCCTCCTGTTGAGTGCGTCGACGACCTTGTTCTCTTTCCCTCTAATATGCTTTATGTAAAAGTCATACTCACTGAGAAATTCTAACCCCCTGCTTTGACTGGCATTTAAACTTGGTTGTCCAAACAGATACTTCAAACCACTATGGTTTGTTCTTAGCTCAAATCTTTTACCCATGAGATAGTACCGCCACATCTTCAAAGCATGCACTATGGCTGCCAATTCTAAGTCATGAGTAACATATAGCCTTTTATGCTCTTTTAACTTTCTTGATTCGTAGCATATCGCATGCCCATTCTGACTTAGGACTCCACCGAGCCCTTCCTTGCATGCATTCGTGCACACAACGAAGTCTGCATTTGGATCAATAATTCTCAAATTGGCGCACTTGTCAACAAACTCTTCAGGTGCCGAAAACTCCTTGCACAATCCAGAGTCCATTCAAATTGCGCACCTTTCTTTTGCAAGGATGTAATTGGATGCACAATCTTTGAGACGCCTTCAATAAACCTTCTGTAATAACCTGCAAGTCCCATAAAGGACCTCACCTCCGCAACATTCCTTGGTGTCGGCCATTCCTCAATGGCTTTTATCTTTTCTGGATCAACAACTATTTGTTCCTTGGAAATGATATGACCCAAATAATGAATCCGTCGCTGGTAAAATGAGCACTTGCTCAATTTTGCATACCATTGATGCTCCCTCCATACTTGCAGTACCATTCTCAAGCGCTGCTCGTGCTCTTCTTCAAACTTTGAGTAAATAAGTATGTCATCCAAAAATACAATGACAAACTTATCTAAGTAACTTATGAAAACTCCATTCATCAAACACATGAAGACAACTGGTGCATTTGACAACCTGAAAGGCACCACTGTGAACTCATAATGTCTGTACCTCGTTTTGAAAGCAGTCTTGCTGATGTCTTCTTCTTTAATTCTCACTTGGTGATATCCATATCTGAGATCAATCTTTGAAAATATCTATGCACCTCCCAGCTGGTCAAAGAGGTCATCTATCCTTGGAAAAGGATACTTGTTCTTGACTGTTACTTTGTTCAATTGCCTAAAGTCGATACAAATTTTCAGCGTACCATCCTTCTTCTTCACGAACAATATTGGGGCACCCCAAGGTGACACACTTTGGCGTATATACCCCTTCTTCAGAAGCTCTTCAAGTTGCATTTGCAACTCCTTTAGCGCTGGCGTACTCATCCTATAAGGAGTCTTGGATACGGGTGCAGCACCATGCATCAAATTTATGGAGAAATCGATATCTCTTTTCGGTGGCAACCTCAGTATCCCTTTAAAGACATCCTCAAATTCTTTCAGTACTGCGTAGTCTCCAACATTTGGCACTTTATCCTTAGGTGCCTCTTCCATGTGCGCTGCAAATACTTGACATTCTTTCTTGTAGCTTTTCTTCAATTGCAAGGCTGAAACTTCTCTGATATTTACAACTCTTGATATTCCTTGAACTGTTCTTAAATTTCCTTCCTCATCCAAGCAAGTAAATGCCTTATTATAACAGTCTAGAACAACATGATGCTGGTCCAACCAATCCATACCAATGAGGCAATCATACAAGCCCAAAGGTATAATATTCAAATCAACATTTGTGCGTAGTCCATTCATTTCCATTGGACATGCCTTAACCATCTCATTAATTTTCCTTTTTGCTCCTGTAGCTAATTGCACCAACCAAGGTTTTCTAAGCTTGCTTCCCGACAATTGGAATCTTTCCACCATCTAAGGATCTAGATAACTATGACTAGCTCTCGAATCAATTAAAATAGCAATGGGTTGGTCATTAATCTTACCTTCCACTTCAATCATGTGCGAATGAAACTCAGCTTGCTTGTTATCCAGCGCTGCATAAATCCTAGGTGCATTTCTGCCCATGTTCTCAACTGTTGCAGCTTGCTATACACTGTGCACAGTTCTCTCTTTTTCTCCTCTTTGAGGGCAATCTCTGCGCATATGATCTCCGCCACAACCCCAACATTGAATAGGTTGTTGCCATGGCTTTTGCCCCACTTTCTCCGTCATTCTGGGCTCCTTGAGAGTTGGATGTCCCGACACAGTATTTCTGAAAAAGGGTGGCTTATTCCCCTTCTTCCTCTGTTCCACCTTGCTTTTCATCTTATCTTCCCAAGCCTTTTGGAAAGTCGATCTTCCCCTTTGCTGATCGTAAAGACCTTTAGCGCACCTTATGGTTTCTTCCAATGTCTTGGGGTCATCAAACTGTATCTTGTCACTGATAAATGATGGCAGCCCACTCAGGTGCCTTTGAATTTTAACTTGCTCATCCTTCATGAATGCGACATATTTCAACAGCTCTAAGAATATTCTTTCATACTCATCTATCGTCAAACTCCCAAGCTTGAGTTCAAAGAACTACTTCATTTTCTTGTCATAGTATCGCTTGGTTAAATATTTCTTTTGAAATTACCTATTGAACTCCCTCTAAGTAACCTTTTTCTCATCAATGTGTTGTACTTGTACAAACTGATCCCACCACATTGATGCTTTTCCTTTCAGCTGATAGATGGCAGTGCTCCCTTCTGGCCGCACAGAATAATTATGTAGTTGGAAGTACTTCCTCATACCCAACAACCAGGTCTCCGCATCTTCATCCTTCTTGTGCTCACTGTCAAAGGTAGGAGGCTTGATCTTATTCATTTCTCCCTGTAGCTCGTCCATCCCAATCCTTCTTTTATGCTTTTTCACAAGAGATGGACTTGAGCTACTGCGCGCTTTCCTAAATGAATTCTTTGGTGAATGGTGATGATGCCTATCAACACTTCTTGTTCCTTCTCTTCTCATCATGAGACCTATGACTTCTTGACCTACTTGTCTTTGTCTCCTTATCCATTTTCGTTTCTATTCTGTCCAAGCTTTGCATCAATTTGACATTGAAGTCATCTTGCTACTCCTTGGCTTTCATAAGCCTTTCATTATCAACCTTAGAGCTTTGGACATCTTTTTGCAGTCCCTTTATGGTTTTTACTAAGTTAATGCGATCCTCCTTGGATTCTGTATCATCAACACCCAAACTGACATACAAATCCTTGAATTCATCATCAAGACTGTAAGTTCTTTGCGCATCTTCCATGCTTTTGACCTTTTGCGTTGATTCTGTCCTGCTCTATCACTGATAATTCTGCAAAATGTGCATGCAACAAGATTTGTTAGGTGAATTCATGAGACAACTTCATGAAAACTCTGCACCAATTTGCTAGAATCCTTTCTTCCGAAGCCCATTTGTGCACTGGTATTCAACACACACCAATGCACGATGTGTGCAGATTCTACTCTATAACATCATTCTACGCAGTATTACTTGAAGTAACGCGCTCAACCCCAAGCTGAGTCGCGCCACACAAACTTTTCTCTTTTTACACTAGTTAAAACAACGAAAGTAACATAACAACTGTGCGCCCAAGCATACTGAGCACACAACTTTACTATGTGCGTATTCCATATTGAACATGAGATCACTATTGCACGTAACCATTTTGGTGTTACACGCCAATTCTATTCTCCTTGTGCTCGCAGACTGCTTCCCTGTGCACAAGCGAACCTAGCCTATTGTGCACACAGAGTATTTCCCTGTGCACACGACCATTCAACCTCGCCTTAAACACTCATGACCATTATCATAAGGTTAACTTAACAGGCAAGACTATCAACATTTGTCATACTCATGCACAACTACAATTACTGTCTATCAACACCACACTTACACGTGCAAACAACATAATACAGAATAAAAACAATTACTTATATGCAATAACATACAAGAATTTAACTCATATTAAACACAGATAATTAAGCACACAGTGAATGAGACAAACACATAAAGACAATTATCTTTTATGAAAAGTCACCAACTGTGCGCAGAACTGAGACGTTTGTCCCAGCCATAGATTTTGTTACTCATATACTTTCAACAACAGGTCCACCCCATGTTGGGGCTTAACTCCACCAGGGAAAAAAGGTTCTTAATGCCAGGCTAAGGTCTGATACTTAGCAAAATTGCTCAATCCAAGGTGCCACTGCTGCAACTAGTCTACAGTCTCTCATCCCCCATGCACTTGTTACACCCAAGGAAGTGTACCCCTTCTTGCTGAACAGTCCCTTGGCCGCCCCACTTCCCTTCCAGGGTTCTAGCAACAGGCCGGAAAGGAAGTCTTCGAGCCTTGCAACTAATTCCCAACTCACCAGGGAACAATTTCCAACAAAACTCTCACCTGGAGAGAATGCTCACGGGCTTGACAACCCGCCTCCACGACAACAAATCTCTCACCTAGAGAAACTGCTCACGGGCCTGACAACCCACCTCTTCGACAACAAATCTCTCACGTAGAGAGACTGCGCATGGGCCTGACAACTTGCCTCTTCGACAACAAATCTCTGGTTACAATACAGAAAAAAACCTCTTACAAGCTTCTCTCTGCAGATAAGGTAATAATCGGATTTTCCCAGATAGTCCAACCCTTTCTGCATAGGAGAAAAATGGAAGACCTCTCCAGAATGAGTTCTCCCCCCCTGAAATACACTAAGGCCACCAACAATATATATTGCATGCCTTAAACTCGACACTTGTCCCCTTCAGAAGTAGCTTTAGCCACTTAGTGACTCGTTCCCTTCCCTCAGGAACTTAGGATAAATAAATATCCATAACTTACACTTTTCCAGAAATATTAATAAAATATTCCCTAGGACTTAAGTCCCCCCCCTTTTCCCTTTTTTTTGGTGGAGTTAGCGCCTCGTCTCTTTTCGTCTGATCTGTCTGCGCGCAACGATGTGATAGTATTAATAACTTGAGTATGATTACACTTTACAAAGGATAGGCACACTGGCCAATTTGCGTCTCTTCTCACCAGCCTCATAACCACATAGGCTCTTTGAGCTCAATACATATACAACCATATATATATATAACTCGGCTCGGTGCGCACTCCTAGGTCATCCCCGCACACTTACCCAAGTGCGTGCAACACTGTGAAATGTGCGCACCCTTTCTTTGATAACAATTCCCCGCGCACTACTTAGGTGCGCGCAAAACCACACTTGGTGTCAATGGTTCACCAATGTATATGGTCATTTACATTTTCCATTGGTACCAACAGCTCACCAACCTATATGTACAATTACAAARGATTCGGATTAGGGACATTACATTAGCCCTATGGCCCTGGACAATATTAATATTTTGTTGTGTTAAACCCATAGGGAAAGGACTATCTTAGTTTTTCGTTAACTTTTATGGTAATTGCTAGATGCTAGATTATGTGCTCATGAATTTTTTCGTTAGCCTTACAAAGGGTTCGGATTAGGGACATTACATTAGCCCTATGGCCCTGGACAATATTAATATTTTGTTGTGTTAAACCCATAGGGAAAGGACTATCTTAGTTTTTCGTTAGCCTTTATGGTAGTTGCTAGATGCTAGACTATATGCTCACGACTTGTGACAGCTGCTCTATGAGACATGCTTTTATTTTTGGTATAAAATGCCACCTACATAACATTTTTTTCATAGTTAAAAGGAAGCATTTTATTCTAAAAAAGATGGTTGCTTTGCTAAGTTGGCATTGCCTTTGTTTGATTCGAAATGGATCCGAACAAAGATGAATGGTTTATAAAGCTCAGTACACAAAGGTATTTCGACAATTATTGGGGATTGAAATAATAAAAGGCAATGCAAGCAATAAAAATAGTTAAATGAGATAAAAGAGAGAAAAAAAGAATTAAATGAAAAATAAAAATAAAAGTAGGAGAGAAGAGAGCTGGGAATGGGAAAAGAAAGGTCAGGTCTTTTCGTCTTCCCATTAATCCAATCTCTGCCTATATCTTCTTGTAATTGCACTCACAAAGGGCTTTTTGTGGGCGAAGAGGAGGATGCACAGGAGCCTGGCTGTGTAAATTGTTGAATGACCACAGAGCCATGAGCTGCATTGCAACCCAAGCGTCAAAATGAAAGACTTAGCAATCATTTGACTTATAAGTGTTTCATTTTGAGCTCTATGTCTTGTAAGTGTTTTATTTGCTGTATAATGGTTTCAGTTCTGTGATTATCTTTGCGATAATCTTAATCTTTGCTATAACAATTAGCATCTACAGCAAGCAAAACTTTTTAGATTACTCTGCTCGATTTATGGTTGTGTGATGAGTAAGTAAATAGCAAGCGGTGGCTGGAGAGTGAATTGCTCTTGGTTTGAGTACCCGACAATCATGTTTTGTTTGGATAGCACCCTCATACATCTGTTGTTACACTGCTGTACACACAGACAACAAATCGTTGTAACATGTGATAACACTGAAATCCAACAGAGAATATATTTAGTCCAGCCGAAAGAAATCAATGGCTGTATTAAAAGAGTTGTTGCACTTCTCCAGTGGAACTTTATTCTCAATACCATGTAATTAGCCATTTTCTTCGTTCTCAGGGCGTTGGACACTTGAAAGTGTTGATGTTTCAGCATCAGGTAGACATTCTCCCAGATTGGTCATGCTGATTTGACCAAGGGAGATTGATACATTCACCCACGGAGCCAGGCTGATTTGGCTAGTTGTGAATGGCTCAGGATGTTGATGTTTCTCCAGTTAGCAGCATCAGGCAGACATTCTCCCAGATTGGTCATGCTGATTTGACCAAGGGAGGATGATACATTCAGTCATGGGGCCATGTTGATTTGGCTAGTGATGAATGGCTGAGGCATAGCCTCTCTCCTATTTGTCATGCTGATTTGACTAGGATTGATAGAGACTCGAGATGCTCTCACATTGCCTGCTCTAGGATGGAGTGATCTATATTAATTAGACGTGCATGTGAGGAAATGATCATCAACATAAATATAATATATAAATAATATATTTATAATATAATGTATAAATATAAATAATCAATAATTAATAATTAATAATAACTTAATTAATGAAAAGACAATAATGGAAAAGACATGTCCATTAATGAAAGGGCACTCCACCCAAGTATATATATCAGGGCCCTCAATTGTAATATATCATCTCATATAATATTTACTTACAATAACCTCTCATCAAGTTCGCTAAGTCTTGTTGAGATTTTCAGTGTGTAATTATTATATGATATCAGTACTAGTAGCATTTAAATCGTAAAGCAATAATTATCAGATCTGAAAATCAGAAAATTTCAACAGAAAGGGCCGTATGTTTCCACTGTATGGGTTTTCTGTCTGTTTGGGCATTCTATATTGACTCTAATATGGGTGAATTAAATTGTTGAAACAATTTCTTTGCTTCCTTATGTTCCATTAACCTCTGTAGCACAAGATTTTACCATCCAGCATATCATTTGATAAGATGTGGGATCGATTTGGCACTTCCCAGCTTTGAATTGCATGGCAATCAACCCACACACTCCACTATTCCATAGTCTGTCACCTGTTATACCAACAGCCTGTGTGCACAATGAACGGGATGGAAAAATGCAGAGTAAGAAGAGCAAAACGAATCAATATATGGCATTTATCTCACTACTCTTCAGTTGCAAACAAACCCATACTCAATTTTATTAAAAAAAAGGCATTACAGTTTCTGTTCTTCCATTGAATATTTGAATATTCACATTAATCCTGGAACAATGTGACAATTTGAACAGCATTCTTGTCTTTACATATGCTGGAGTGATTTATTTCTTTGTTAGTAAAGTGCTGTGTTGACACCTACAGCTATGGGTAGAGCCATCTCACATTTGTGAATGGGCTGGAATGTTGACTGTTTGAGAATATCACCGGTTATAAACCATTCATTTAATTCGTACAGCAGTTCTTCCTCTATGTACATCCAACCAATGCCCTCAACCATCAATTGTAATCGTTGGAACATTGGTTCTAAGCTCCAGCGTACAGTACTTCCCTATGCACCCGATCCAATGTGTCTTTTGACAGCGCACACTCTACTACCTGAGGAGTATAATGGTATGTGTGTGTATTTTTTCAAGTTCTCATGGATGTTTTATGGTAAAGAAAAGAGAAAGCACTAGCACCTCTATTCTTTAATAATACTGGGCAATATATATGTACATATATATGCTTCTTATTTGTGGGAGTACTGTATAAAACTCCTGGTGTAAACAGCATTGGCATCTGGCCACCGGAATCAGAATTGATAGCACACAGAGCCATGATGGTGTCTCAGCCTTGTTCATCTTGAATGATCTGATTTCAGTTGAATATTAATTTGAAAAGCAGTCAATTGAAATATAATTGAGCAAACAGTGTGTTATGATTGACGTATAGCACAACAAAGTAGCATTCCAATTTGGCATTGACAGAAGGGAAACTGTTTTTTTCCCACGGCTGGCATTTGCCTTGGCATTAGAAAGCCAACAAACATAACCATCCTCACATGCCTGCTGAAGAATAGTGAACAGAGAAGCTTGCAGAGGAGTTTATACTCAGATTTACACCAAGAACAGGCCTTGTAAGAAATTCTGAGCAGGGATTGCAGAGAACAAGTTTCACAAGTTTCACTTCCACAAAGGATCCATGTTGGTGAAGTGAGTGGGCTATAAGTCCCACATTTACAGTTCAGGTTTGAATTCAAATGTACCAAACATTAGAGACATTTACAGTTCAGATTTGAATTCAAATGTACCAAACATTAGAGACTTAGTTTTGATCTAGAAAAGTAAAAATAAAATAGTTAACTGATGCACACATTAATAATGCCATACCTGTTTACAGTTCAGGTTTGAATTCAAATGTACCAAACATTAGAGACCTAGTTTTGATCTAGAAAAGTAAAAATAAAATAGTTAATTGATGCACACATTAATAATGCCATACCTATAGTAATCAATGATAGTTAGCACGAGAAAGTAATGATAAGGGTAAGGCAACACCCTCTTCAGAAGGCAGTGGCCCTTATGGGTAAGATTAGAGGCTGGCCAACCTAGGGATCAGTCTCTAATCTAATAATCTAATTATTTATTACACAAATGTCAACTAACTGTAGTTGGTTGCCAACTTACATATTAATACTTTAATGAATGTCTTTATCTGATACGGAAGTGTGTTAATTAATACATATCTCCAATGATTTTTGGTGGGTCGTTGGGTCGATGGGTTGGCAAATCAGTGGAATGATGGGTTAGTGGGTAGGTGGGCTAGTGGACTAGATAAAGTTTCTTATCCCAATATCTCCCTTGGGCTTACCTAGCTGAAAGTCCCTGATTAACTTTTCATCAATTCCAACTCAAGATTTCAAAATTCCTATTTCATCCTACTCCCTCCCTCCTAAAAGTCTTTACTTTTTGGTTCCACCCTTTTAGGGCATTTTGGAGCCTTTACATATTATTGTGGTATGAACCAGATTGCCAAAATAACGAGAGGAATGTTGGGCTCACCAAATATAGGTGAGCACAGTTCCAAAGTACAGCAGTGACAATGAGTTGCACAACAACCCCAAAGAAAAAAGAGAACTCTAAATAACATTGAGAGGAATGTTGGGCTCACCAAATATAGGTGAGCACAGTTCCAAAGTACAGCAGTGACAATGAGCTGCACAACAACCCCAAAGAAAAAAGAGAATTCTGAATAACATTGTTGGGATTAACTGCATAGAGTATGTCATTAATGCATGACACATGGGCCATGTCCCATGAACATTTTCAGTTTCTAAGTTGTGGGATCCACCCAGACCTGGCTTATTTAAATAAAAGAAAAAACAACTGCTTTTCACTGTATGGAAACTACTTGTCCACACTGGAATGTTTCCTAGACATTTCTCTTGAGAAACCTTTTTCTTGGATAAAAACAAGCCAGAGTCAGATGTTTTGGTTCGATAGCCTTGTAGTCATTTATTTGCGCCTATCATTGGGATGTTATCAAGGCCAACCTGCTGCACAAACATCCGGTGCGTACCATTGTTTATTTTGTCTACATTGAACCTTTCTGTGAAGTAGATGTCAAAGAATTTACAGTACAAGTCACGGTATAATTTTGACACAATTTGAGATAATGGACTTCTAAACATTTAACAAAGATTATTGTTGCAGAGTTTTTGGTTGTTATCATTGGTTTCTTTTTAAGTTGGTTATTGTTGTAATCTCATCTCATCATTAACAACTATGTTTTTCTTCAGCGTGCATAAAACATGGTGAGAAGTTATATGATAAGGACTGCCGGAGAGATCACGGTACAACAAAGACAATAGTCCTTGCAGCTGGTACGTCAGCCCAAAGGTTAAGAAGTTTAGAATATAATATTCGTTTTAGTGGGTTCAAAATTTTCAAACTGAAAACTAATATATTTAAGGTGTTAAATACAGGGAATTTTGACATTAGCTTCTGGTAATTTCTGCATAGATTCCTAGAATATTTCTTTTATCATGTTATAACTATCTAATCTATTTAAAGTCCTTTCTTGCATACTTAATAAATTTTTTTTTCATTTTCCTTTACCAGGGCTGGTGGCTTCGGCAACACTTGTGGCAGCAAGTGTTATTGCACTTGCTTTACATAGGCGGCGTAAATCATCTAGATTTCGAAGTAGACGGCCTGGGGATGGAAGTCAACTTGCAAGCCTTCTACCTATGCGCTCTGAAGAATTCAAACCTGAGCTATTCACTTATAAGACGTTAGAGAAGGCCACTAAAGGTTTTGCTGCTACAGAGAAGTGTGGACATGGTGCTTGTGGGACTGTATATGCTGGGAGGCTTAGTGATGGTCGCCTTGTTGCTGTAAAAAGGATGCATTTTGGGAGTTCTCATGGAGTAGATCAGCTACTAAATGAAATTAATGTCCTCTCAACAGTGAAACAAAAAAACCTAGTACAAATTCTTGGCTGTTGTCTGGAAGCAGATGATCCTATTTTGGTTTACGAGTTTGTTCCAAATGGCACCCTGGCCGAACACTTGCAGAAAGAGAGGGGGGAAGGCTTGAGTTGGTTATCTAGGATTACCGTAGCTACAGATGCATCTGAAGCTCTGGCATACTTGCACTCAACACTGAATCCACCAATATATCACCGTGATGTAAAGTCCTGCAATATTCTTTTAGATATGGACTTTAATTGCAAGGTTGCTGACTTTGGGCTTTCCAGATTGGTACTTTCAGATGGATCTCACATATCCACAGTTCCCCAGGGCACCCCTGGCTATCTTGATCCAGAATATCATCAAAACTTCCATCTTACGGATAAAAGTGACGTGTACAGTTTTGGTGTAGTCCTGATTGAAATAATTACAGCCATGAAACCTGTGGATTTTTCACGGGATCAAAAGGAAGTGAATCTTGCTTCTCTTGCACTTGCAAAAATTACAGGTGGATGCCTTGATGACATCATAGACCCATTTCTACAGGTTGATCAACAGCCTTCTGTTCGAGCATTAGTGCAGAGAGTTGCAGAGCTTGCATTTAGATGTTTATCATATGACAAAGATGCAAGGCCAACAATGACAGAAGTTGCACATGAACTTTCATTAATCAAGACAGCAAGCATGCCCTTGGAAAGCTCCCCAAAGGGGGGTTTTTCAATTTTACCTGAAGGGACGGAAAGCCCTGACAAAGTTGGTTGCTCACCGACTTCTGTGCAAGCACTTTGGCCTAGCAACAGTACTACTCCTTCAGATAGTTTAACTTAAACGTGAAAAGCTGAGGAAGGAGTTAGCATTTTGGTTACCCACTGATAGAACAGTAAGGTGAGTGTTTGCAACCTCCTTTTTCTATTTTCTCTGAAATTGTTCATGGATTTATCTCATTCTCTTCCTCTTGTTCTGCCTTTGCGTTCTTCAGGTAGGTAAGAAGTGTTTAGGTGATTCAAAGTTATTTTGGGGACATCTATCTATAAATTCTGATTTTCTGAAGATGTAGTCATGGCAGGCATTTTGACTTTGCTTGGGAAACATTAAGTTCTCTACCCTAATCATGGACAACATCCCAGTATAATGTGTATAGGCAATCATGTCAAGACAACGCTGTTGCTTTGGAAAATGGAGCTTGTGTCAAGTCATTTATTACTGCTACACCTATCATTCTTCACATTAACACCTGATTTCCTGATTGCTACTTTGCAATATATCCTCCTGCAGGAAGTCATGTTTATGATAGATCTTTATGCATGGAGAATTGTTTGCAACGGAAATTGGTAAAGAGAAAACATGGGTGCAGCTATATGATTTTGGGCAGATAGAAAGTCTTTCTAAAGGTTCTCTCCTAGTTCTCTGGTGTAAGTTTCACTGTGACGGAGAAAATGGAAGTGAATTTCTTATTTCTGCCAAGATATATTCAAAGTCATACTGTGTTACAGTCCAAGCCTATTCCTGTCATTAACTGAATTGTTACAACGCATATACACACAGCACAACCAACCTCTAGGTTATATCTAGAAACAAATTTCAGAGTCCTAATTCTGTGTTTCTGATCATAAATACCTTCAAAGCTTGATGCCTTCGGTTCCTTATGTCAGCAGATGACCATTTGGCTTGAACTTGGTTTTTTGCAAATTACATCCTTGGAAAAGATTATATGTTGACTTTGAGTAAGAATAAAACTTGTATCATATTAAGCCTCTGATTAGTGGAGCACTCTTCATGCACAACATTTTTCAATTGTCGGATATCCCCTTGGTGAGAAAGTATGGTTATCATCCCATCGCCAAATAACACATGGTTCGCGTCGACTGCATGCTCCTGACCTTCCTGACCTCAGAAGCAGGGCCCTTTTTGTTGGAATAAAGTCTGTTCTATTCGTCATGATTTCCAACTTCATGCTTTTGACTGATTGAATTGTATTTTCAAAGTATGCTTGTTACCCCAGTATGAAATATGGAGTTCTAGAACATGACATTAGAACATGACATTGTTAGGTTTTGTGATGAGCACACTACAGAGAGAGGTTGCTCTCAAGAAATTCTGTGTAAAACTGCGGCTTACTAAAACTGAGGATGTCTTTGTACTGCTTAAGAGTACATAGTTTTAAGTTATTATATCATATGCTTGTGACAAAATTGGAGATTGAAGATAACAATAGATCTTTTTTATAGTCAAACGTTATTATAGCATTTGTTTGGGACAGTTATTGGAGATTGGAGATAAAAAGAGATCCTTAGTTTTAAGTTATTATATCATATGCTTGTGACAAAATTGGAGATTGAAGATAACAATAGATCTTTTTTATAGTCAAACGTTATTATAGCATTTGTTTGGGACAGTTATTGGAGATTGGAGATAAAAAGAGATCCTTAGTTGATTATAGAACTAGCATAGGATGGATTACTAACCATCAACTTTCTTTATATGGGATGCTAAAAGCAGTTGATCTCGATAATGGACGATAATTAACGTCCAAAGATAGAATAAACCCTATCTATATTTCATTTTTTTGCAACCAAGTTTAAGAGTACACAACATCGTCAAGAGTTGCAACCATGATGGAGCCTTTAGTTATAGGACGTGCATTTTAGTTAATAATTTGAAGTTGCTTGTAAGTTATTTAGAAGTTTTATTGTGATTATATAAATTGGTTGGACAATGATGTTTCTGATGCCACATGATATACCTGGTATCTAAAATATTTGAAATATTGTTTATTGATAAATTGATTGGATAATTTATTGTACAATAGTTGGGGGATATACATGTGAATGACTTACCCCTTTGTCAATAGTATGATTCAAATTATGTGCTCGTGGAAAATCTTCCAAATACGTTCCCATGTTT
The DNA here is from genome assembly GCA_009831015.1 of Picea engelmannii. NCBI lineage: Eukaryota > Viridiplantae > Streptophyta > Pinopsida > Pinales > Pinaceae > Picea > Picea engelmannii. Next base: position 1,118,250 of record ML777042.1, read on the forward strand.
TATGGATAGTAAGCCCGGTAAATTGTTGACCCTGACTACATGGCCTCGTCCCAGAAGAATCAAGAGAATTGAACCTGTGACCAACAACAAACATGATAAACTCACCTTTAACTTTAAACCAATTAAACTAACCCTTGTGATTAATATTATGTTGAATATTTATAATAATAAGGATAAAATTATTGTATTATACTTATATTAAAAAGTAACATAGACATGTATTAAGTTAAAAAGTATCATAGACATGTATACGTTGTGATGACACAAGACATGTATAATGATCATGGTGCATCTTATGAATTGTTTTCCATAAAGTTGTAATGTTTGGGTTTTTTCATATCTCGATTTACTTGTTATCATTAATCAATAATGCGTGGCACGAGTATTATCAGAACTGGCTTACTTGAATTGGACGCTAGTTTGACTTAGTTTTGGAATTATCGGTTGTAGCTGGTCATTTAAACTGGTTTTGTTTACACTTGTTAAAACCGGCCAGAACTGGTCATTCACACCAGTTTTGTCTTGAATCAGTTGAAAACCTGCTAGTTTAAGACAAAATGTGTCAAAACTAGTTGGTTTGACCAATTTTATACCAGTGCAGTGCAGTGCAGTGCCCTGCCCTGCCCTGCCCCTCCCCTCCCCTCCCCTCCCCTCCCCGAGAAAACAACACCCTACGACTACCTAAAATCTAATTTTCCTCATTTAATGATGCCCCCAACCCTATTTTGGATGGATTTGCAGCGACTTCTGTTGCCATAGGATATGAACATTTGTATTGGATCTTTAGGGGCATTTCCTTAAGATGTTGAGCATGCCCATGCAGAGAATGTAGTTTGATTTGAAAGTAAACTATAGTATGGTTGTTTTTGGATTTTTGAGGCCATATAGAGTTTCCATGTTTATTATTTTGGTTCAAATATGTGTTTTTTAATCACTTTACTATATTCACCCTTATATATATAGCCTCAAGAGTTCGCTAAAGTGGTTTGACTTACCACACTGAAGTTGTAATGGTCAAGAGGTAGAATCCATTTGAGCGAACTCTTGGG